>MDKJ01256627.1:0-12215 GCA_005239525.1 Nicotiana knightiana | reverse complement strand
TGTTAATGGCAGGATAGTCCTCTCGTGTGGATCTTTTATATAATTTGATTGTATTGGGAAGTTCCTGATAAGTACACAAGTTGCACAGGTTTTGGCTTCGAATTGTATCGATGTGTCAAATGGTTAGTGTCATATTATCAAGGTAGTCGTGATAGATGAGAAAAGGTCATTAGACCTAGAGTGAACATTTTCAGAATTTTCTACAGCATAGCTGGAAGGATAATATTGGGAGTCGGCTTAGAAATCTGCTATAATTCCTGTTTGGAAAGGGGGAGTTTCATGTCTGACTGATCGGACGAATGGGTGTTAATTCTACGTGCTTCTTTCATCATCGGCAGTATATGGAAGTGTTAGAGCGAGGCAATTCTTGACAAGAGGTTATGTACCGGTATTGGGTTGTTCTGAGCAGTATGGTGGTTAAGAGTTATTGCTATGATAGTTTGAGTCACGCGGTGTATTATGTGATTTCATCTGGGGTACGTATATGGCTTGATTCAGCATGTTCAGACTTGTTCAGTCTATAGTTATGGAAATTTCGATCTTGTATATTATTTCAGAAGTGGGAATTTGGTTCTAAGGTTTATGCACCAGGATTTGGATTTCGAAGTTTCAACGGTATTGTGCTATTGGACCTATATGGGATAGGGTGACATGGGATCACACCCGGGTATGTGCATGGTAAGCTACGTAACAGTTTGATGGTGTTGGGGAACAACTCTTGGCACGTTTGAGGACGAACGTATGTTTAAGTGGGGGAGGATGTAACGATCCGGCCGGTTTTTTCGAGAGTTTAGCCACGTTTCCACCGTGCCTACTTCATTTTATGTGGTTCAGCTTCATTTATGTGTATTGGGTCGGTTGGTTCGGGTTCAGAGTGGTCATGGTGAGAATTGAGGCAATTAGTCTCTCAAGGTAGCCTAATAGTTGAGAAAGTCAATTGAGAGTTGAATTATTGGTGAACGACCTCGGAATGCGGATTTTATGGATTGGATAGCTTCGTTAGGTGATTTGGGACTTAGGAGTGTGTTCAGAATATTTTTGTGATGTCCGGTGTAGAATTAGGCTTGACTTGGCGAAAGTTAGTTTTTGGCGATTTCTGGTCGGCAGTGGGAAATAGGCTATCGGGGTCGGAATTGAATTCCGAAAGTTGGAACAGGTCTGTAATGTCATTTTGAGTATGTGTGCAAAATTTTAGGTCAATCGGAGGTGTTTTGGTTGGTTTCGGTGTAGTTGGCAAAATTTGGAAGTTTCAAAGTTCATAGGCTTGAATTTGATGTAATTTGGGTGTTTTCGTGTTGTTTTTGGTGTTTCGAAGGCTCAACTAAGTTGGAAAAATGCTATGGGGTGTGTTAGTATGTTTGGTTGGGGCCCCGAGGGGCTCGAGATTGATTTCGGATGGTTAGCGCGGTTTTGAACTTGGAAAATTTGCAGCAAAAGCTGCTGGTGTAAGTTCTGGTGTTGGTCGCACCTGCGGTAGGGCAGCCGCAGGTGCGATGTCGTAGGTGTGATGGGCCATGCGCAGGTGCAAAAAAGTCTAGGCAGGGGAATTTCCGCAGGTGCGAGATTTGGTCCATTAAGTGGGATTCCACAGGTGTGCACCTGGGACCGCGGGTGCGGGTCCGCAGGTGCGACTAAGTGTTCGCAGGTGCGAAAATGCTGGCAGAAACAGTAAATAAGAGGCATCCGTGAAAATTCTCTCATTTTCACTATTTTTGCATGCGGGAGGAGTTCTTTGAATGCAATTTGAAGAAGGGAACTCGTGATTCTTCAGTAAAGGTAAGTTCTCTGGTTATTAACATTGTTTCTATGCTATTTAGATTCGGATTTGGGCTTGTATTTGAAGGATTTAAGTAGGAAAAGGTTGGGAAGAAGGGGTGGAGAATTGGAAATTCTTTTGAGGTTTTGGGTAGGCAATTTTGATCTGATTGTGATGATTTTGGTATGAGTAGAATCATGGGAGGACGACGGTTCTAGTAATGTAAAATTATCGAATTCTGAGACGTGGGCCCGGGGCTCGGGTTTGGCCGAATTTTGAGATTCTTGTGCAATTTGATAGTTTTCGATTGGGTTGTGTTCCTTGGTTATATATTCATGATGTTAAACTGGTTTTGGCTAGATTCGGAGCAATCGGGAGCCAATTTGAGGGGCAAGAGCGTTGTGGACTAGTGTTGTGGCCCGGTAGAGGTAAGTAATGGTTATAAATCTTGTCCTGAGGGTATGGAACCCCGGACCACATAATTCTCACTAATTTTAGAAAGGCGCACATGTCGGATGACGAGTATGTGGCGCATACTGATTTTTGGATTGGACTAGGTCCTCTCCGCGGCAACTAATGAGTTGCATATTTTACTCAAAACCTTATGTTAAATTATGTTCTAAAGATTTGTGAAATATTTGGGCTATAAGCCGTGTTTGGGGCCTCGTGCCGATCTGTTTAGACCCCTTGGGGGCTTTTCACTGTTGTTTTTCCTCACTATGTATTGACGATTTCACTCAGTTGCATTGTGCATACTGTTTTCGAAACTCAGCCTGATTTACACCACTTTGAGATTTAAAATGATGTTTTGGGTCGAGTACCCAGTTATATTGATTCGCCCGAGGGACCTTTTGAGTGGCTTTGCTGAGTGAGGTCGAGGGTCTGATTGTGAGGCGTTGAGTGATGGTGAGGTGCTGAGTGATATTAGCGTTTGGGCTGAAGGAGCCCCTCCGGAGTATGTACACACCCCCAGTGAGCGCACAGAGTGCCGAGTGCCGAGTGACGAGTGATTGGGAGGCATTAGTGACTGTGAGGTGCTGCGTGACTGTGAGGTGCTGAGGGACTGATTACGAGTGACGGTGAGGTATGCCCGAGGGGCTGATTATGAGTGACTATGAGGCATGACCGAGGGGCTGATTATGATACATGTTTTTCCCGAGGGCCTACTTATGATTTTACTATTTTCACTATGAGCTTATGAAATATGTTTTGCCCGAGGGGCCTCTATATGATTCATTTTATTTTCATACTAAATCTTTCGGTTTGAAGTTGTTGAAAAATATACATTCTTCAAAAGATTTTCTTTTCTGAAGTTGATTTTAAGGCATGATGATTTCATATATCTTTGTTATACTGATGGAAAGAAAGGTTGTGCATCTTGTGATTTGATGACATTGATTTTATGTGTTTCTCGCTGCTCAGACCTGATTTATTTTCATTACTACTGAGTTGGTATACTCACATTACTCCCTGTACCTTGTGTGCAGATTCAGGTGTTAGGGCAGGGTGAGCTGTCTATCTGTTCCAGAGATTTTCGGAGGTGTGCGAGGTAGCTGCATGCGTCTGCAGTCCTGCTCCCTCTCATGCTTACTATTATAGAATTTATTTTCTTTTGAGTTGTATATTTTATGTAGATGCTCATGACCAGTGACTCCGGGTTCTCGGGGAGTGTATTTAATGTTCAGTACAGATTTAACTGTGTTATAAATTTTAAAGGAAACCTTTATGGGTAATCGGTATAGTAAAGATGTAAATGGAAGCTTATTATGATTTGAGTTTGGGTTTTTGGCAGGCCTAGTTTCATGATAGGCGCCATCACGACTGGCCTGGTTTTAGGGTCGTGACAAAATACTATAACAAACTACTAAAGATATGAATAGAACACACTGTTCATTACATGCATGAATGTTTCTAGGGTATTGGTCCGCCTAAAAGACATTTCAAGGAGCTCATAGTGGTCATTGCGGGTCCTGAATGCCGTTTTCAGAATATTCGAGTTCCAAATCTTCAACTGGTGATACCCAGACCTCAAGTTAATCTTAATGAACACTCTAGCTCCCCGAAGCTGGTCAAATCATTCATCAATGCGCGGCAAAAGATACTTGTTCTTAATTGTAACTTTGTTCGATTGTCTATATTCAATGCACATCCACATAGTACCATCCTTCTTCTTCCCAAAAAAAATTGATGCACCCCAAGGCGACACTCTAGTCCTAATGAACCCTTTATCAAGAAGCTCTTGAAGTTTCTCTTTCAATTCATTCAACTCCGTTTTTGCCATAAAATACGGAGGAATAGAAATGGGTTGAGTTCCCGACACCAGGTCAATACAAAAATCAAGGACCCTGTCTGGTGGCATGCCCGACAGGTCTGCAGGAAACACATCCGGAAAGTCTTGCACTACCGGAACAGAATTAATGGTAGGAATATCAATATCAACCTCCCTCACAAAAGCGAAATATGACAAATGCCCGTTCTCAACTATCCATTAGCCCTTCAAATATGAGATCACCCTATTGGGAACATAGTCCAGAGAACCTCTCCACTCAATCCTATGTAACCCCGACATCGCCAACGTCACGATCTTAGCATGACAATCCAGAATAGCATGACATGGGGACAACCAATCCATGCCTAGAATCACGTCGAAATCAACCATACTAAGAAATAAGAGATAACGTCTAGTCTCCAATCATCCCGCAGTCACAACACACGACTGATATACACGGACCACAATAATAGAATCGTCCACCAGCGTAGATACATGAACAGGCGAAATTAAGGACTCATGGGGCATATTCAAATAACAAGAAAAAAATACGAGCAACCTCTAGCTCCTTGAGCCCTATCTCGAGCTGGCTGAGTGAGTGTTGTAGTAACTGGTGAGGAAGTTATATACCAAGACCTCTGATGTGGAGCCCTACTAAATAACCTAGGGAAATCTCTATTGAGATGGATCAAAACCCCGCACTCATAGCAACCCCTCTTGACGGGCTATTGACCCTAATAACCCGAGGAACTGCCAGTAAGAACCTAGGAAGATGATGCATGGTAAGAACTCTATGCTAGTAATGCACTGATAGATGACTGACCCGAATGACCCGTGTAGGAACCATGGCCAATTGATACGCCACGATGAACCGGACGAGCCATAAAAGTGGGCCTATAAGGATGACCCCTACTGTGGTGGGACTGCCCTCCAGAAGAAACACCGCTGAAACCACTCAAACCACGTGTCCTCTTGGCCTACCTCTTTCTACACTCCTTACTATAGACCTGTTCTATCTGCCTAGCAATATCAGCCACCTCGTCGAACCCAGCACCCAATGCAATCTCCTGAGTCAATGTTGATACCCAATTTTTCCCTCATATTTTTAAAATGTATATATATACTTTCAAAATAGCATATTTGCATCATCATTTCGTTTATAAACCTCTACAAGCATTTTCCATAATTTTTCATGATTTTTAGAAGCTTTAAATTAATTAATTTATGCATTTTATTATATAAATATTCAATAATTATCCTTCAAATTATTTTTATGATGATTTAATCATCTAAATTTATTATTTACACCAACATGTATGTTTTATAATATTTTACTTCATTTTTCTATAATTGCATTTTCATTTTTATGCTAATTGCACATTTTTGCAATAATAGCCTATATTCATGTACAATTACATTACTTGTGCCAAAATGACTTTTATATTTTTATAATGTTAAGTTATTATTTCTAATCATTTCAATACACAAATAATATTTTTTTGTTATTTATTAATTACTTTGTTTTAAGTTATTTTTGACAAATATTGGATATTTAAAAACTAACCCCAATTTCGGACCAATTTTGGCCCAAAACCCTCAAAATCCTAGCCCAAACACCCTAGCCCAAACCAAAATAACCCAACCCTCTAAACCCGGTCAGTGCCCCATCTCCATGACCCGCCCGTTCCAACTTTTATTCTTGGTCGTTGATCTCTCAAGATCAACAGCCCTTATCCATCTCTCCCTTTTATTTATACCATCACCCCAAACCCTAACCATTCCCCTCTAATATGTCGCCCTCACACACTCTTAACACACATACCCCCTCCTTCTTCTTCAACTAAACCCTAACCGCCACACCCCTAAAACCTTCTCCTAATCCCACCAAATATGGGATTCGACTACCATTTCTTGCCATATCTGACCTCCTTTTGGTACTGTTTATTCTCTTATGGTATTACTTAGGTGCTTGCCTAAACATGGCAAGCAGATCTCTTCCGAAATTGAACCAAAATAGTTCAAATCCCTGATTTTGAGTATTATTCTGCCTATATGCGTCCTATGCTATTGTATGAGTCTAATTTATGTTTATATTCGGTTGATTTTCATTTTCCCTAAAAACTAGGGTTTACAGATCTCTCTCTTAAATTGATTTTCATACCGATTTGCTTGTTTATTTACCTTATTTGTTTCTTAATTTACTATGTTTCCTTGTTTGTTGCTCGATTTTTACTACTATATAAACCCCTCCCCTCATTCCCTTTTGGACAGACTCTAATCACTAAATCTCCACTGGAAACTAAGGCTTTTCACTCTGTGTTCGTTTATTCTCTTGTTCTTTTGGATATTGCCCGGCTGAAACCCAAGGCCACCAGATTTCCTATTTTTCGACCTTCCTTGGGTGTGAGCACTGCCCTGGGTTCTTTGAAACCCTTGGGAACTTGACGCAATTGAGATTCTGGGTCATAGTGATGTTCTTTTCTTGTTTGTCTACCTGTTGAGCAATAACTGGTTAGTTCTCAACCTTCGCAATGTTCATTCTCTCATGTTCTAATTAGCATATCCATGTTTCTGAAATTGTATGACTTAATATATTTTCTCAACCCTCGTTATGTGTGATTTTGTTATGATATAAACCTCTGTAGCATTAACTCTTAGCCCTAAAAATGTATTTGTGTTTAACTTATATAATTTAGGCAGTCTGGAGTTTGTTTAGCTTCATGTATCGATAATTGAGTGTTTACATTGGCTATATGGCCTTATTCTGTTTCCTGCCTTGTTCCGAATTTCTATATGATTGAGTTATATCCTTAGTATGCCATAATCTATATTGAAACCCTCACTCTAGCTGTAATTTGCTCCTATGACTATGTTCGTCACTTAATATGTTATTGCCTTGCTCAATTGTGTACCCCTAGAAACTAAGTGGAACCCTTCAGACTAGTTTCTTAAATTGTGTACCCTATAATGGCTGATTTTTCTTGCCTCACTGGTATAAGTTGTACTATTTAAGCCCCTAGTGTTTAGCATAATTTGATCCTTAGGGTTGAACTTGTTAATCTAGTATTAATTGTTATACTTACTGGCCTGATGTTCCCTTGCTTATTAATATGTAACAAAAGTACCCTGCCCCAATGTGTTAAGTGAAAACTTGCAGCATTAACTTGTTTCTTGAGTTCATGCACCCTCCGTGTTGATATGTTCATTATGTGATCACTTTGTAATATTTGTGCACTCTTCCAAACCCTATTACTTTACTACTATTTTCATTGGTTGCTTCCCTATTCTAAACCTATAATTCTTTGTCGGTTGAAAGCCAAGGCCACTAAACTCTGACACACTAGTGCCTGAGGTTCTTGGTCATTCTTTCCTGCATACTCAATTCTGCTCTCTCTCTCTGCCTACTGAATAGGCCAATTGGCTTGTGTAAATGACTGTTTTCCTGGATCCTTTGATCAAACTATGGTTGTTGGGTTTGGTTCAAGTTCTCTTATGGCTCCTGGGCTATGTTGAAATCTGTGTGAAGACAAAGTTGAAGGCATGGCAGGGCTGGATACTTTTGGGCCTATGTTGGGCCTACTATAGTTACTAGTACCACTTTGTAATTTTATTCATTATTGGACCTGCAATAATTCTTTAATACTAATCGGGGTATTAGTGAAAATTGGGAAAATGGGTCTATTCTAATGTTTGCGTGAAAGGGTAGAAATCCTGCCTATAAGATCTGAATGTTTAATTTTTCTCAAAATGCTCTATTTCTATGTATTTTTTAGAAATCCTGCCTATAGAATCTGAATGTTTAATTTTGCTCAGCGTGCTCTATTTTTAGATAACATACCTATAGGACATGAATATTTCACCGGTTCACATGTTCCATTCCAACATGTTGTTATCTGCCTATTATGTTGCAACCTAGTGATTATTTGTTCAAATTGCTTTATGATAGGCATCATGCCTATAGGATCACGTTGAGTAATAAATACCTGCTTTTCATAATATTCGCGTAGATATCATACCTATAGGACTATAATCAAAATAGCTATTGTTACTGTTATTCCCATCGTATTGCTCGCCTAGAAAGCATGCCTATAGGAATGAAAAGATAAAAACCATTTTTAATTGCCAATTCTTAGAAATCCTGCCTATAGGATCCTGTTGCTCGCCTAGAAAGTATGATGATAAAATCAATGTTGGCTATTTTGAACAATCAAACTGTTTCACTGCATTATTTCGCAAACAATTTAGAGATTATGCCTATAGGATTTGTAGTACTTGTGATCTGCGAATTTGTTGCTTTAAGACAATAACACTGCCTGTATATTTAAAATTCAGAATCACATAGAAGGCATGACTATAGGATTTAAGGACTCTATTTCGTATTAAGTCTGAGATTTGCCAACTGCCTAATATGTAAAACTTGTTTATGTGCATTTGTTGCTTACATATGGAGGCCAAGTTAAGCCATTTAGTGACCTTATGTGTAGCCCTACATGTTTTGAATGTCTCTTAGATTTATCATTTTGAGCAGCCTAATTTAAGTCTAGAACCACCCATAATAGAGGTCCAAATGCCTCCTGGGTCATAGGCATAGGATGTGTAATGCACGCATAAGGCACGATTTAGAATCAACTAGTGCGCTTTAGGTAAAAAAAAATTCAAAGATAGTAATCGGGTAGCAGGAGATAATATTTTGTACCTAATACGAGTAATACCCCATCTCGAGGGAGTTACGAAGTATTATTTTTGTTGCACGGAGTGATCCTTTAGGCTAAAAAACTTAGGTCCCCCCTCATCTTTCTTTGAATCAAGTGTTTGTATTTACTCAAAGTCTTTTAATAATAAATTTTCCCAAACTTCTTGCTTTCTTTTTCTTTAGTTATCTGACTAATTCATATAATTCGAGTTCGGCAAGGACCCATAGTTGTGGACCTCGAAGAGTGCCTAACACCTTCTCTTCGAGGTAATTTGAGCTCGTACCCGATCTTTGGTGACGCAACTAGTAAACTCGAGTCATATGCATATAGGTGCCCTAACGCACCTTAAACCCGTTAGGTGGTGACTCTCCTCTTTTAACACCTCCTTAAAAGAGTTTTTACATGTTAAAACCCGATTTCGCGAGAAAAAGGGGCGCGATAGCATGGCGACTCTGCTGGGGATATTTTTAGGCTCTTACCATAGCAAATTTGATTTGTATGAATTAGTCTTCTCTGACAAACGTGTCTTTTATTATTTTTGTTGTTACATGAATATCCTGCTCCCATCTCCCTTTTATTGATGTGTGAACACCCTTTCGCCTGTTTTTCTTTTATTTGAATCCGCATTAATATGTAAATCTCTGCTCAACTTGGTTATAACATGCGCTTTCCTTTATTTCTAGTCATGTTTGTTTGCTCCAAGTTTTTAATTGGAATTGCTACATCAAGTCTCTCCCCACCCTTACTCCCTCGCTTACTTTATTACAACTTCCATATTGCGCAAACTAACTTCTTCTTGTTTTCCTTTCTTTTTATGTCTTTATGTTTCATTTAATACTGCATTTACTGTTTTCATCATGCAAAATATTTGACAACGTGTTGTTTTATCTTTGCATAAAGCATGCTCCACATCATATTCTACTCGTGCCTAATTAATACCATAGCGGCACTTGATGAGTTCCCCCGCTCTTCCTAAATCACCCTTTAAATTTGGAAAGGCTTATTTGTAGTAAAACTAGTCGATCAGCGGTGCAGTCGAAGATTCTGTGCCTTTCCCTCTCAAGTTGTCCGCGTGAGGGTACCGGTCTAGACTCTTCTAGAAACCCCCAATCTAATATTAACTATGCATGCATCATGTCCAAACCTAGTATGGGTTAGAACGTTGTCCGCGCGATAACCTACTAAGACAAGCCTTGTCCAAAGTCCGCCGTGATTTCCATAATCCCAACGGACACAATCACGATCTATGCATTAATTGGAGAAAACATGCCAATATGTTGATCATTAATGTGTAAATAGTCAAATCCGGAGGGGGAAAGGGCTAACTTTATTTGTTTTGCATAAATGAAACATGAATTCTCCAGGTTCGGCATGGTTCAAAATATCCCACCTTTGGTGCTGGATTGGTGGAAAAATATCTCGCCAAGTGACAAAAACCATATAAAAAGAGTCCTTGGTAATTTACCCTATTTATTAGACATTCAGCTAAGCAATGCACTAATTGAGGCCACCACCATGTTTTGGGATGATAAGAGAGTCGTCTTCCATTTTGGCGACATAGAAATGACTCTACTTTTAGAAGAAATAGGAGGCTTCGCCGGACTCCCATGGGATAGCCCTGGTTTGTTGGTACCGGAAAACCGCATTCCCGAGGTTTCTTGAAAATGATGGGTTTCAAGAGAAATGATGGGTTACTCTGTCTGAAAAAGCCTTATATACCATTTGAGTTCCTTTATAAGCGTTATAAGCACAACAAGTCATATCGCCTTTACCATGACGAGCTCGCCATCATTTCTATTGGTTGGACACGCCGCCGGGTCGTTGTATTCATTGTCTGTTTTCTGGGGATGCTGATATATCCAGTGAAGGGAGAAAGAATGTACACCCGCCTAGCTATGGTATCTAGGACTTTAATATAGGGAATTTAGGGGAAAACTTACATCATTGTCCCTATGAATCTGGACGAAATGTACCGGGCTTTAGATCGTAGCAAGAAAGGGTATGGGCACTTCGAGGGTTGCAATTTGTTGCTGCAAGTATGGTTGTTAGAACACCTTCACAGAGGTGAATACCATCAAGAACTTCTGTGACGACCATGGAATGGCCACATAGCCTATCACCATCCGAAGAGAATGACTTTTATCCCAAACAGGTTTGCACAACCGGGAAATGCTCTGAGATGGGTACATTTCTTCAGCAATCTAACTAATGAAAAGGTGCATTGGATGTTCGAATGGTTCCCTAGCAGCAAGTTCATCATCAGGTCGAGAGAGGCTCATCATCTAGTGCTAATCGGATTGAGAGGAATCAATCTTTATGCTTCTATAAGGGTTATGAGGCAAGCTAGGAGAAAGCAGGTTATACCACGAGTTTCCAACATGGTTCAGTACAAAGCAGACTTCAAAGGGAACACCATTCCATTCAAGTTCGAGGCACAACATATGTGTCCTCAAAAGATAATTGTGGAGAAAGATACCATCGAGCCAGATCGATATCACGTCGTCCATGTGTACTTCTATCCATCATAGTTGGTAGATGATATAGCGGGAGATGTCAAGCCAGGGGTTAATTTGAGGAATAGGGTCATAGACAACGCTGTAGAAGCACAAGTCAAATACAGGATGTTGCGCAAAAGGGTTTTCGAGTCTGAAGCTAGGCATTTGGAGCAGCATAAAGTGGACATGGAAGCAATCAACGAGTGGAGAGGAATAGCTACTAAATCAATAGAGAGGTTGGAATATTTGGAGCAGAGGTTGATGGAGCTTGAGGGAAAGATGAGGAAGAGAATCTCGGACTGTCAGAATGCAGAGGGCAATGAAAGAGGGCATCTAGCAAGAGCATATTCGACATGCGCGGCCTGGGGAACTTGATTGATGGAGCTAAGAAGGCCAAGCATGGAGAAGGTCCCTCTGGGATCAAATAGATTAGGAATAATGTTTTATTTTCTTTCTCGACTCATTTTAGACTTTAGTTGTAATAAGGAAAATGTCATTAGTGACTTTTTATAATTATTGTCGTTTTAGTTAAGATTTGGTCTATTCATCATATTAATGAAATGACGCAGTTATTGGCATCAATTTTATCCAAATCTATATGTCGCTTAGGCCTACCTCGGGCACAATAAGGTCCCCAAATTAGGACGTGAATTTATAATACCGCAATACGTGTTTAAATACCGCAAATATCCTTTTAATACTCCTTACTGACTTGTTTACCTTTTGTTTTTATTTTCTTTTGTTTACTCTTTTTCCTTAAGGTTGGTTCATGCATACTGGCATCATCAGCATATCATAAAAGATCTATAGATCCTCCACCTCCTCCATCGCCAAGTGATCCCAAAAACAAAGGAAAAGCTAAAATAGATGATATGTGTGGAATCAAGAAAGACAACACTACACATGCAGAGACCGTCGAAACTTCGGATGGTCGGAGTACTCTGTTGGTTGATTTCCCAATGCACACGCAAGTGTACGTGGTCGACAAGTAATATAGGATT
>ML418254.1:1903-47215 GCA_005239525.1 Nicotiana knightiana | reverse complement strand
ATTAAAACTCGGAGTTCACTGAAACAGGTACCCAGGCGTTTGAAGTGTAACGCCTGGATAACGTCTGGTACCCCCTGGCGTTTGGAGTGTAACGCCTGGGTAACGCCCGGTACCCCCTGGCGTTTGGAGTGTAACGCCTGGGTAATGCCTGGTACCCCCTGGCGTTTAGAGGATAACGCCTGGGTAACGCCTGGTACCCCCTGGCGTTAAGAGCCAAACGCCTGGCTAACGCCAGGCTTGTCCCGGCTCGCTCCTTTTCGACTCTTGAGCGTATTTTCTGACGTTTATGCTCTCATTTAGCTCGGCTTCCGTTTCCAACTCACCTACACATTAAATAAACCCCATTAGGCACATACGACGTGTATTTTCATCATTAAAGCACATAAAATGCAAGGTATATAATGCTTAAAATCATGAATTCTAGCCACACATCACCTTTGCTGAATTCACACCATGCACCGCATAATTCATGTGACCATATTATCATTCTCTGATGCCAATAGCTGAAATTCTACGAATCTTATGCCCACAACACACCTCATGACACATATAAGTCATGTTCCAACTCTTGCAATACCGCCACGACGGAAGAGGTGTGTAGAAACTCATAATCAACTGCAGAGTCAACAAATCATTGAATCTCTCCTCTTGACTAGAATCATCACCTCATTATGAACCAAATAATGGTATTTTCTCTTTAATATACTGCATATAATCTTATCGCACTGATCCCAGATCCAATAATCTCGTCTCACCCAGTACGAGTTGCTCCGGCTGTAAACCACCCCAGACACGACCAAAAGTCTCATATGATGCCACAATGTGCCAACAAGCTATCGACTCGAATGTGATACATAAGGAAAACAAACTCTAGAAAGGACTATTCAACCCACGTAACTAATTGAACAACCTAAAGGATGTCATGAACCTTCCTCAGAAAATGGGAAACAAAACACACAAAAATAGATATTGGGAATTGTACTCAACATCACACTGTTGTGGCGTGCAACCCGATCCAAACAACATACCCGTGGCGGCGTGCCACCCGATCCACACATAAAATCTATATAAGGCGATACTTACTGAGCTAGAATGCTCATTACTACAAAATATCGGAATATCGGCCACAAGCATGCTAAGTGCATAATACCATCCCTGGGGAGACAGATAGCGCCCTATGCTACAAAACTAAAATACAACTAAGGTGCGATATATGATCTGAATCTCGAGAGCCATTCTGCTCACATAACATTATCGCTACGCGGGACCTCAATGCATAAGAAACTTATCAATCGTTTCACAACTCACATGGCACAATATAGTGTCACATGAAATAGCCGACGACAAAACGACATCCAACATCCGAATTCTCCTCCATAAGAAGCGCTATGCTGAAATGAACACATCCGGCCTGATATAGAGCCCATATTCATATTTAAATCCATACACGGACCTCAAGCCGATTCTGATCGCACCGTACTAGGCTAATAACCTTTCAAGGATCCATAATAACCCTTTTTCCCATAACACACAAGAACAGCCATCATAACCGGAACAAACTTCCACAGTCCACAACCAAATGAACCTAGCGCCCTCCAGGCTTAAATTCTCAAATTAGCGATATTACCACAATCTTCACACTCGGTTTCAATCTTCACTCAATCAAGTGACTATCTGCCACTCTTATACAATATTCCTCTGAGACACGCTCCCACGATCTTCCGCACTAGGTAAAAATCTTCACATCCATACCATCGATCGCACTAAAGCTGTAAAGCAAATCAAGAATCCACAAATCAATACACAAGGCCTCTTACACATGACATCGACCTTAGGTGACGCTGAAGACAATACCAGCTTACTCTAAACATTAAAATCCCTTTCCTGCTCATCCGAGCTCGTGACATCCTTGCCAACACCGAACCGCAACCTTGATGCTCAACTTTCAAATTTTATGCAAATCACTGCACCTAACATGCCAATTCAACCATTGCTAACTGATTCGACTTCTGCTAATTTACTCTGCTTAACTTAGGAATAATAATATCCCCATTTCAAACATCACGAACCATCTCATACCCTCAATGCGCGCATATCCGCGTCTTCAATTGGTACATTTATTCTGATATTCTCTCCATGAACCCGAAGTCATTTTCTCCCATTACTCTCATGCTACACCGTATGCCAAAGATGGCACAGAAAACTCCAAGCCCCTTTAACTACTCTACTGCAAAAGCTCGATACTCAACCATACTATGGACTCGAAATCCTTAGGAACCACACTTTAACCTTTGAATCCATTAGGACCGTTATTGAGAGTCACCCACTGTGACTTGGTCCCGAATATAATCAACTCCAAGGCTCTTCTAGCACATGAACACCCTCTCAATGAAGCACATGACTGAATCACTTCCCTTATAAATCACCTCTATATGAAGCATAAATCCTGAATCTTCCCAAAGATAAACATGAGTCAATAAGGCCAATTATAGCACACATTTATCAAATCATATGCTCAAATTACCACTTATGTTCTCTTCCCTTAGCTGTAATAACCCACCAATATGATGATAACCAGAGTTTTTTCACCAGTAGATAACTATGCAACCCAATTGTAGGCGGTAGGACTCTCCCACTTAGCCTGAAGCTACTATTACACAACTCTGGAATCCACCAAGATTCTTTCTTCATTGTTGACATGATATTGCACAACCAACTCGCCAAATTCCTAAAAATCCTTCTGTTTCACCTTTCATGAACACTCATAATCACTAACCACATTCACATATTCGACCTCTTACTGGATAGCCGGTAGAATCCTTCATAGAAGCTTCATCAACACCACGTGACCGCTAGCCTGCTCACGGGAGATAACCCACCTGTGGAATTACATGCTGAAATCTTCCAATGTCGCTGCACAGGGTACAATCACAACGACATCAATAACCCATCTTGAACCCGTGCTCATTCACCAACTGTACTAGTCAGTTCACTTCTTATGGACATCAACTAAATGTACGACAATATCTTCCAATTCAAAGTTGTATTTTATCCTTCTTCATATCAAGCAACTCCTTTTTGTTGCATCCAATCTCCCGCCGTAATAGTCAATATTTTAAATTAAGCCCGTGGACCCAATCACTGTCCACTAAAATTCCCAAATCACTCTAAACTTTTCCTCAAGGTGTGTAGTTATCCTGCCACTGAACCTATATGCTACTCTGCTACTTTCCCACTTTGGTCGAACTCACTCATTTAAGCAACTACTCGACTCCTGCTTCTCAGACTTGGCCTTCTAGAAGTTTAACCACCGCAAGACAACTCCCACATGTCCTTCCTCATCCTTTGCTGCCTAGTTGTTGCCTTAAGTCAAAATCTATCTATGTAGCACTTGAACCAATAAATCGCTACTAACTTCAAACCTTTCCGAGAATCATCTTCCTCGAACCATCAACACTAGGAACGCCGATTCGATTCTGAACCTCCGCACACCGCGATCTCTGATAGCCGTTTCTCCGGCACTATTTCACGCTACTCTGCCCCAAAGGCGAATTGAAGAAAACCATAACACCGGAAAACTTAACATGTTCAACAAGGACACTGACACCACATCACGGATGAAAATTTCACCACGCTGGAAAATACCAAGTCTCGTTACTCCATCAACTCGACCTGGAAACTCATAGTCCGGTTGCCTTGCCTCCGCCGAAAATAAAATACTGAATCTCTGAATCTTGCACTGAGTAAACATCCTTCCAAGTCACTCACTGCTTCGATGCAAGCATACTACCATACCACAATGTGTGATAGCAACGCACGAATCGTCATAACAATCAATGCCAAATCTCAAAACTTTAGGTAATACTGATACCGAGCTGAAACGATAGATCGGCCTTCCGCAAGGCTACGATAATAGGCAAATCAAATACGCAGGGAGAAACATCCTGCACCAAATCTGTAGTACCATTACAATTGCTCAATTCCTGATTTATAACAACCGCTTCACGTCACATAAGATTGAATAGGAAAGAAACAAAGGCATAAGCCTCAAGGAATCAAGTCGCGCGATGAGGAATCAAGAAGGGGAGTGCTCATAACAGACATGTAGCCTCTCGAAGATAAGTACAGACGTCTCCGTACCGATCCGCAAGACTCTATTAGACTCGCTTATGACTCGTGAGATCTAAGTGAACCTAGTGCTCTTATACCATGTTATCACGACCCAAAATCTAATAAAGGTCGTGATGGCGCCGGACACCACTGTCAGGAAAGGCAACACCAAGAAGTTAATTTAATCCTCGTTTTTAGTATTTTGAAATTATTTCTTTTCATTACATTAAATAATAAATAATGAACTTCACTGAGTAAATAATGATGTCTTTAATAAATTCAAATACTGAATAAATCTCATAGTCATCCCAGAACTCGGTGTCACAAGTGCATGAGCAATTTCTAGGAAACAAATGTAATACAATAACCGTCCGGAAAACCAATTGGACAGTAGAGAAAATACAATACAATACTATGAAGGAGACTCTGCTGGCTACGGGTCGTCTCAAGAGGTGCAGTTCACCTAAATCTCCGTATCAACTATGTTGTTGTGCCAAACTAGGCCACTAGACAGACATATGCATGTGCAACAGAAATGCACAGCAAATGTAGTATGAGTACAAAAATAACGTGAACCCAGTAAGTATCCCGTCTAACCTCGAAAAAGTAATGACGAGAGGTCGACCTCGACACTTACTAGTGGTCCAATAACAAAACACCAAAATTTGTAAAAGTATGGATTTTTATAAGGTGATTGCAAACTCGATAAGCATGAAGCAGGTAAACAATTCTTTTAATAATAAGAGATTTCCAAAAATTCATATTTCATCATTTTTCGAGTTACCTCAGTCCAGGGTGGAAATATCATTATTTATCAATTTCAAGGCAAGCAATACAAGCCTGCGCAAATTATGCCGAGGTCGTACGGTCCGATCCAACATAATAATAAAATGTACACTGCAAGAGGGTCTAATGGCGCGAACCATAGATGCGTCTATTACCCCGCTCGCGAATCATACATGTGACACAGTCAAATGTAAATAAAGAATCACCCCGCTCGCGAACCATACATGCGACGCGGCACACATAGATACACACATTTAAACAGTCAATCAAGAATTCACCAGGGAACATTTATCCAAGGAAAATTCAATCCTCTTTTCACGATTAAGAAAATGAAGTTTAACTTATTTAGAAATTTATTTACTAATTCGATATGATTTAAGCAATTTAAATTGTCAATAAGGTTACAATTATTTCAAGTATAGAATGCTTTTGGGTCCTAGACTACCCGGACTTAAGCACAATAGTAGCTGCGCACGGAATCTCGTCACCTCGTGCGTACGTAACCTCCACAAATGGTAGCAAATAATTAATTTTTTCACCTATGGGGACAATTCTCTCTTACAAGGTTAGAAAGAATACTTACCTCGCTCCGGAGTCCCATAACCGGCTTCCAAGTCCTTCAAACAACTCAAATCGATGCTCGACGCTCCAAAACTAGTCAAATATTGAGCAATTCTATAAATATATACTCTAATACTCATTATAATCCTATTTACAATAATTTCCAACTCCGTTCGAAAAGTCGATAAAATTACCCTCGGGCCCACGAGCCCGAATTCCGAAATTTTTCGAAGATAAACTTTACCCATAACCCCACGAACTCAAATACATAATTTATTTCTAACTCCATGCCCAAATTCGTGGTCAAAATTCAAAAATACCAATTTTTAGGTTTTTTTTCAAAACACCATTTCCTTTAGATTCTCATGAATTTTGATGTTAAATCTAAGGTATAATCACAAAATATAATTGAAAATTAGTTAGAGGCACTTACCCAATGATTTGATACGATAATCCTCTCTCAAAATCTCCCACTCTCGGACCTAGGGTTCAAAATATGATAAAATGAAGCAAAAACCCGAGTTACACAGTTGAAAATAAGTTGTAGATGTCGCATTTGCGATCCATTGCGCAAAAGCGAAGAAAGCCTTTGCAATTGCGAAAAAGGAAGGGATGGAAAAGGTCACATTTGCAACAAAAAGTTCGCAATTGCGAACTGTGCATCGCAATTGCGATGGAAATGTTCGCAATTGCGACCACACCAGAAACCAATAGTTTTTTCCGCCACGGAGATGAGCATAACTTACTCATACGATGTCCAAATTCGATGATTCCTTTTGCTATGGCTCCATAATTATGATACGAATCTAATGATTCTATAAAAACTGAATTTGTAGCTCATTTTCTTAATGTGGTACCCTTTATTCCCAAAGAAACGACGTTGAAACATCAAATAAGAGCGCGACACAACCTGAAGCCTCCGGGACTCCGCACAATCACACCGACCCGCTCCATAACATAACACATACCTGCTCGCGGCCTCAAATCATACCAAATAAAATCAAAACTACTAGTTTCGCATCGATTCAAGCATAATGAACTATTGAACTTCTAACTTCCATATCTGATGCCGAAACCTATCAAATCACATCCGATTGACCTCAAAATTTTCACACAAGTTACATTTGACATTACGGACCTACTCCAATATCCGGAATCAGAATCCGACCCCGATATCAAATAGCCCGCTTCCAGTTAAACTTTTCAAAAACCTTCAAATTTCTAACTTTCGCCAAACGACTCCAAAATGACCTACGGACCTCCGAATCCACTTCCGGACGCGCTCCCAATACCAGAATCACCATACGGAGCTATTCCCAGACTCGAAATCTTAAACGGACATCTATAACACTGAAATGCACTTCAACACAAATTTATGAACTTCTTCCAAAATGCCAACTTCCACAATAGACGCTGAAACGCTCTCCGGTCGTCCAAAACCCGATCCGAACATACGGCCAAGTCCGAAATCATTATACGAACCTGCTGGAACCTTTAAATCCCGATTTCGAGGTTATTTACTTAAAGATCCAACCTTAGTCGATTCTCCCAACTTAAATCTTCCGAAACGAGAATTCTCTTTACAAATCAACTCCAAAACTCCCGGAATTCAATTCCGACCATGCGCACAAGTCATAACATCTTAAGTGAAGCTTCTGATGGCCTCAAACTGCCGAACGGCGCGCTAGAGCTCAAGACGACCAGTTGGGTCGTTACATAATATGAGGAAGTTTATGAGATTTTCTTTATTGTAAAGATAGAAATTATTTTCTCACAAGAAAAGAAGGTTATCCTTTTACCATTTTAAGAATTAAGCGTACGAGAATTTGTACTCTTTATATGAGATTAGGAAAATTATAAGTTTAGAAAATATATGTATTTTTACATGGATATTTTAATGAAATAATAGTGTATGAATTTATTTTACATGGTACCACATGACTGTAATAGTACGGTACCGGGTGCCAGCCACGCCTCCCCAGGTTTGGGGCGTGAAACGGTCAAACTCTCAACTTAAGCTTCCGACCCTGAGACTAAATATCACAATTTATTCCAAAACATCCCCGAAACCAAATTAACCTCCCAGCAAGTCACATAAGCACAATTGAACATAAAATGAGTAATAAATGGAACAGGGCTACACTACTTAAAACGAGTGGTCGTGTCGTTTTATCAATTTTGAAGCGATGTCATTGTTGTAAGATTTGGTCACTACTAGAAAATGAAAGATATCCGACGGCCAACACGGACGGAAATCGGTCGAGAATCACGTATTTCCGACTACTTTCCGACCGAAATTAGTCGGTCGGAAAAAAGTTGGTCAGAAAATAATTTCCGAACAAATCGGTCGGTGATTTCAGACCAAAGTGGTCGCAAATTTCAAAAGGTCAGACAAATAAAATCAAAAATCAAAAATTAAATTTTATTTAATATCCGACGGAATCCATCGGAAATTAAATAAAAATTAATTTTTTAAAAAAAAAATTCCGACTGAATCTGTCGAAAACTAATAATTAAAATTTAATTTCCGACGGAATCCGTCGAAAATTTGTGAATATATATTTTTATTTTTAACTTTTCTGACCGAATCAGTCGGAAATTAATAATTAAAAATTAAATTTTATTTAATTTCCGACAGAATCCGTTGAAAATTTTTGAATATTAATTTTTTTTAAAATTTCCGACCAAATCGGTCGAAAATCCGGGAATTTATGGTTAAATTTGGGCAGTTGTCCGACCGTTTCCATCAGAATTTTGTGTAAAACTGGGCAGAACTCTGGCCAATTTCGAGTTACACCACCTGTCAAACTAGTACAAACAAAAAATAGCAATCAACAATCTAAACCAAACATACATTAAAACCGACCATTAAACCTAACAATTTTGGGCATAAAAACATCCAAATAGTAGCCCACATTCAAGTTTAACAATACATAAAGTTGTCTCTCACAATCAAGTTTACCAATCAACTAAAATATCACAACTAAACTACTACACATCAGATTCAGTTTGTTCATCATCAGATAAATCATGCCCATGTTTACTCATGAATTTCTGCATTTTAACAAATGTTCCGTTTTGGGAGTCCAATCGTTGCTTCAATTCACGAATTTCGTTTCTCATATCTTCCATCTGTTCTTAATTTTGAGGAGAAGAATTGGCTAAGAGTATGTTTGGATGACCTTTAGGTCGACGTACTCCTAGTCCGTAGATCTGCCTTTGTTTACTCCACTCGCTGCCTCTGTCCACAATGAAGCCATATCATCAGGTGTTGGTTGAGTTGAAGGAGGCTGAGTTTGTTGCCAATCTTCCAACCTTTTATGATAATCTTCCTGAAATGAAAAACATAACTATCATGTAAACAAACTAATATTAATAAACCATAAATAATTATGAAGTTAGAACTTTACATATGTGTCTGACGCACGCGTCTCCACCCAGTATCCCCTTGTACCATCCTTGTTCTTTTTCTTATGCAACTCCTCAAAGACCTCTGCATCACTCATATCTCGCCTACTTTCCTTTTCCTTCATGAGAAAAAGTATGAGTTAGACATTACAAATGCAAAACCTATATGTAAAACTAAGAAAAATTTTATAATTAATTACCATTCTTAGTAGGAATAACAAACACTGGCCAACATGAATATGGTGCAGCAGAGACAGCAAATGGAGTAAATCAATCTGCGCATAATCCCAACCTAATGTTTCTTGGTTCACTAGCAAACTCGGGGAACACCCTATCAAATGCTTCCATGCTTCTCCATCTGACGGACGACAAAGGATACCAGGTGGCCTTCTATGTTCATGGTGCCATCTCATATGAGGAGCAGAGCTCATTGATGCATACAACCTCTTTAACCTAGGTATAAGAGGTAAGTAATGCATCATTTTAACTGGAACTTTCTTTTTTATATTGGCATTTGTGACTTTCTTAAGACGAGGCTGATTACAAAATTTACAGTTCTCTAGAGATACGTCATCCTTATAGAATAACATGCAACCTTTCTCACAACAATCAATTCTCTCTATGAAAGACCCAACTTAGAAACCAACTTTTTAGCAGTGTAGAAATCTTTTGGTAAGTCAATGTTACTCGTATTAAGTTCATTCATAAGCCCAATAATAGAATCCATGCCGCTTGGGAAATAGAACTATCCGATTTAATACTTAGCAATCTAACCGCAACAGACAACTTTGAATGCACCGAGCCTTCATACAATGGACGATTAGCTTCCACTAACTGTTCATAGAAACGCTTAGCCTCATCATTTGGATCGGATTGAACCCTAGGAAACGTCCCAAAAGCATCCCTCATCATTTCATTGTATCGAAAATTTTCAACATTATGATCCGCAATGGGGCTCCAAAAGAAATATTAAAGTTAACATCATCTAAACTAGCATGATTCTCCCCGTGAAGAGTACATATATAATAATTTTCTACAAACCCTTTCTTGTAGAGATGGACTTTAACTTCGTCTGATTTCAATAACTTAACACACTTACATTTCACACAAGGACACCTAATCCTTCCTCCAATAAGAAATTCATCAAGTGTTTGAGTCTTAACAATAAATTCATCAACCCCTTCAATAAATTCATCCCTCAACCCCGTACGATTAGGATGATTTCTATTATACATTCATCTACGATGCACAAATTCCATCTACACAAATAGAAATCTATAAATGAGATATTTAAAGTAATTTGATTTATAGAGGAAATGTAACAGAAGGCGCCAATTAGTGTCATTATCATCAATGACAATAGCTTTGACTCACAAACTGTAAATCAAGTTTGACAACACCTCCAAAACAGAAGAAAATAAAATCCACAACATAATTTACACTTTGTTCACTGAGCTAGTGCTTTCAATGTGCTAGTGTTTTCACTTTTAATGGAACCTAAAAAAAACTTAGTACCATAAACAAAGAGAAATGGGATTAATAGTATAAAGAACTTCAAGAGTTGGGGGGCTTGGTTTCTTGATTTTTTTTTGGCTTAAACTTCATGTGACAGAGTTCAGAGCCTCCAAAATGTTCTGTTATCGATTACTATTATTTTCAGGAAAAAGATTAATAATAAAGCTAATTATCTTTGACACCTGCATAAGTAGCTTTTCCTCCCTTTAATTTTTAGGAAATCAAACAGAAGTATTTGTAGTTTTGCACTATAAAAAATGACAAATATATCTGCAAATAAAATCATAGTTGACCTGGTTCGAAAAATTCATAGTTTTGACTCTATATACGTGTGTTAAAGAAATAAGTATAGAGAAAATTAAATATGTAATCAGAGTCCAAACTTTTTTGTATTGAAAAAATAACAATACCTCAAAACCTCAGAATCTAAATCTGGAATGCACCATTGAAACGAGAAAAGAGAAAACACAAGAATGATAATACTCAAAAGCGCACTTCATCTCACAAAACAAAGAAACCTATAAACAAGTGCAACAATGATAATACTCAAAGAACCATCGTCAGTATAGTTTCATACCTTAACTCTTTTGTTTTAACAACTGAAACACAAAGCATATTTCGACCGATTCCGTCGAAAATTTCCGACTACTTTTTTCCGTCAGAAATTCCGGTCGGAAATTGGCCGTTTTTTAGTAGTGGGTTTCATATAGCAATCCTCAAGGTTATGAAACCCCAAAGAAGCACTAATTCTGCCCATCCAAGCCCTCTCAAAGAAATTGTAATGGAAATGATGGATGAGGTGTAATACAGCATATGAAGATATGCAGAGAAGAGAAAGAATCAAAGAAGCAACACAAATAATTGCTGGAAAGGTGTTGTCTCTTTCACTCAGCGTCAAGATTAAAGCTTAAACGAGCTATGTAATAGAAATTGCAATTAATCATGGTATAATTAACCAACATTATTGATGTCTTATTACCAATATTAGTATTATGAAACTTGGTTTCAAGATCATAAAAATTTGTTAAGGTTATGAAAATTAAAATTTATTGTTATGTAAGCATTTTGATGTATTTTTTGTATAAAATTTTATATATCGAAAGATTTTACCAATATGGGGTGATGTAAATAGAATAGGATAACAATTACTTAAAAAATACATGAAATAGAAAAATTATATATATCTAAAAAACAAGCGCAAAGTTATGGTTATTTAAAGTTTCAACCGTTTCCAACTAATTTTATGCCTATTACTAGTTTATTAGTATCTTATTGAATTATGATTTAAAACTTTGAACTAGATTATGCTAAGTTCCCGATGGGCCCATATCCGGGCTAGCACCTGAGTTTTTCTTATTAGTTCGTTAAAAAAAGAATGATATATTTTAATATTTTTTTAATAAAAATATTTATAATCATATAAATATTATAACATGGTACAAGTTTTAAAAATTTTACACCGAGATGTTATGGTATATTTAAAAGTCTTTTATTATTAATACTAATAATAAATTTTGTGTCAAGTCAAATTACGACAAATAAAATAAAACAAAACGGGGAAAGTACTATATTTTATTAACTGAATCCTTCATAGGTAACATATTACAAAAACAATTTGTGACCATATCTTAATTTATATTGTGACATATTTCACTGAGTATTAACAAAAGGGTAAATTTCATATCTAAAGTTACAGCTTCCCCCAACAACTCTTCCACCTTCTTTTCCATCACAACAACTTGGAATTTCAGTAATAATACCTTCAAGACATTTTTTACAGTCTTCACTTGAAAGATCCCTTGTGCATTGAACCAATCCATACAATTTCTCATACTGATCTCCAATTAGCTCCATCTCTCCATTTGCATATAAACTCTGCTTTTTATAAGCTTTTTCAACTAAATTTCCCAACAATTCTTTAGTCTTTGCATTAAAAGATTCTGAGTTATTCACAACACGAATATTCCACATGTAAAACTTGTACGTGTTATCAATTTTTCCTAGAAAATCATTGTACGAATATTTTAGAAGGCAATTATCGTACCATATGATAGCTTCTTTATCGTATGGACAAAGTTTACTAAGTTCTTCACTTGCATCTAATACACAGGACTTGCAGTTTGTGCTTGAAATATCGCCGCGACATAGAGAAAGTCCATAAGTTTGATCGGGAGTTTGCCCGAATGAGCTAGTTGAGAACCCTGTTGAGGGTGTTTTTAAGTAAAGATCACCTAAAAGATTTTTCAAGTTTTTTGCATAGTAACTATTGGCTGTGAAGTTTCCAGATTTTGAACAAAAATGGAAGAGTGGATCTGTGGAAATCACTGTTTGTAAAAGAATTGCAATATATAAAAGGAAAAATAGAGAAGAGATCATTTTTGAGGAAGTCATTTTTTTTTAGGGAAAATGAGATGGTATAAACTTCGTATGGTGCACCAATTTATATAGTACTCCAAGAAGAGGATAGAACTAGCTAGCTAGCTTGCAATTTGCAACTAGGAAAAATGGACCATTGTCAATTAATGGCTGACTTTTTCTTTGTTTTTGCTTTTTGATGCGTCTGTTATATTTTATGTGTTTTGGGTGGGAATTTGATTATTTCCTCTTTGACCTGCTTTTCTTCTAATTGGAGTTTTGAACAGTATGCAGTTGGGAAAAATCATTTAACATAAAATTATACTATCACGGAGAAATAGTGCGCGTGATAGTATTTTGCACTCACTGACTTAAAATTAAGTATATCTTTCTCTAATTTTATTCCCCTAAGTGCTCTTTCACAATGTAGTTAATTAATTATTCGTAAAGTAACTCCAATTTTGATTGCATCATAAGTTATAAGTATATGGTTAAGAATTACCTAAGGTCACATTAACTAGATCAGATTACATTTTCCTTTACTATTTAATGGATGGGATGACCAATAACTGTGCGTAAAACGTTGAATATAATAATGGTATGTGTTACAAAATGGTCCACTTTGATAATCGTACAGTCTTTTGACATTTATGGCTTCTAGAATAATTTCGGTGCTTATTGACCTAATATTTTTTTGATCCCATTTTGAACTTGTCGTGTGATATAATCTGAGCATCCAATTCAAAAAATTTGAAGTTGTCCTTCCTCATTTTTTATAGGCGGCTTCTAAGTAAACTAGATGATTTTTGGCACGGGCCTAACGATTTGGATTTAGGGGGTGGTGGTTTCTGTCTTCTACTTGTTAATGTGCTTGCTGTTTATATATTGTGTTGCTGTCACAACTAACAAATAAGTAGCTCATTTTATTGCATGTACAAGTTACTATAATACCTTCCTAAATTTCTGCATTAGTAATACAGTCTTGTTCAACCCTTCGGGTTTTCCATGTTGGTTTGGAGGGTGATCATTCATGGATGATCTGGGATCGAATTCCCCGTCAATACCTTCTGGGTTGAGTCTGTCGCACAGGACTTGCCTAGTGCGGTTTATATCCCCTGTGTGGTTTGTATGCTATTACACAGGGGAGAGTCGAGGAGGTTTACCTAGTGCGCAGAGTGCTCATCCGAAAGGCAGAGACTGTGACAGAGCTTGTAGCGACTACCGATTTCCCTTTTTACCAAAAAAATACAGCCTTGTTCAAAATTTGTATATAAAACTCATCATTGTATTATTTACTTGTTATAAAATCAAGAAAGATCAGGAATGATCGCTTGGGTTAAAAATTAAAATATTTGAAAAATTGTAATTCTAAACCCACGTCATTGTCCAATAAGATTAGTAAAAAGATTTATATGTATATTCAAATTAAATAGACATTAACCTTTGAAAACTAAATAAAACCTCCAAGTGTCTCAAGATCTGTTTTAATGCCATTAAGGAAACAAAACAGATATATTAGAAATTAAATAAACAAAATACAGTGAAATTCAATGTCTCGCTCAAATACTGTACGTATTTTGAAAAAAATTTACATCACAATGTAAAGTTCCTAAGTTGAATTAAAAATCCTTTAATTTTAACCATCTCTATGGCACCTCATTGAAACGTCATTTTTTCCCTCAAATACTCCATTCGTTTCAAATTTTCTATCTCACCTACGACTTGTTTGGATTGTTGTTACTTGTTGTACTGTATCGTATTGTTACTTTAGATATAATATTTATTTTATTTGTTACTTTAATTTTATTGTATCGTATCGTTAAATTCGTTGTTACGTAACGACGAAAAGTGTCACTTTATGGAATTACCGATTTGGTGTGATCGCATCGTTGCCTTATTTTTCTCTCATCTTGCCCTTCTATTTTATTAAATAATTCTATTTTATCTTTTACCCTATATTTTTATATAATAAATGTACCACGTACCTTAATTTTTTTTTATAATATTGTAAGTTTATTCTTTATATTATTGGTGCATGACATTATGAAACGATGAAAAATAATACAATCTATTCAAATATCACAATGATACAGTATAATACAATACAATACAATACTATATGATACATTATAAAATGATACATAACAACCATTGAAACAAGCTGTTAATGTCTAAGAGTCAAAGAAATGAATTTTGATAATAAAAAAAACTTCTAAGTAGTAAGAAATTAAATTTGAAACAAAATTTTGGCCTTATTTTTTCTTTAAAGAACTTTTTCATTCTAAAATGAATTACATATTTAAATCTTTCTATAGTTAGAAATAATTTAAGTATAAAATTTTATTTATTTTACTTACATAATTTATAGTCATACAAATATCAATGACTTGTTTAAAATCACTAGATTTAAGAGTTCTTTTTTTATATTGCATCTTTAGTCAAAAACACAAATTGTAACGGAAAAAAATGGCGAAATTAAATCATCTTGAGTATCTCTTCAGGAAGATGGCTGGGGTAGCAGTGACCTACAAATTAACCATCTGTGATGGGATCGTGTGTAATTATTACATCTGTTATAGCTTTTGAATAGCCAGGGTTAAAATGGTGAAAGCAACAAAAATATATACCAACAAGCTACAGTGATATTCTCTTTAGACCAGTAAAATTATTTGATATACAGTGAATTGACAAAACAGTCCTTGGTCGGCAAGTAGGATGTCAATGAAGACCTTCCTGCTTTACCTGCTTCTACCGTGTAGGAAAAAGAAAGCACGGTAGAAACAGGTGAAGCAGGGAGGTTTTCGTCGACATCCGGGTCAGTTTTGTCATTTCAATTCGTGCTTTGCCTGATTGTACACTACGCATATGACGATTGGTTATTAATAAGCCTGACCGACAGACCGCAAATGTGGGCGCAGAAGTTTGACTTTCAGCCGCAATTCTCATGGGCTGCCCCAAAATTTAGCTTAACATACCACACATACGACGTTGTTCTCAAGAGTAATCATAGATGTTAGAACCTGGGCCCCACCTAATCTTCTCACATTAACTCTTCAAAATGTATTTGCGCCACAGTGTTTATGTGTATATTATGGAGTAGCTAACAGATTTAGTTGTGAAGAGTAGGAATTTTTTAAAAAAACAAATAATCAATGTTTTACTTAGTTCAGAACTCGGTTAAATTTATCAATCATCTTTGAGGCTCCATTTTCATTTAAAAATCTAATCATATTGTAAAATTCGTTAAATATATCCATTTAAAGTAAGAATACGGAAAAGAATCAATTTATATACGGTTCTACTTTGAAAGAAAGTCAACAAGCATTTCAATATTAGAACCCGATTTAGAAATTGTCGAGGTTATGTTTAGTGTTCACGTATATTAAGTTCGTTACTAATTGGTTAATTAATACAATGAAAATTGTAGGTTGTTGTGCTTTTGGAGTTTGTTGGATGTCAAACTTTTTTTGGGCAAAGAAAGGTTTAAGCACGATATGATGTATAGCCAGTTTGGCTAAGCTTTTCCAAGGCTAAAGGTGTATTTTGTAATTTGAGAAGTAGAAAAAATAATATTTTCGATCCCCAAAAGTACTTTTTTGAGAACCATTTTGAAAGAAATACATTTAGAAGTAGTTTTCAAATACTTGACCAAATATTAATTGCTGCTTAAAAGTGATTTTTAAATTAATTAGTCAAACACAAATTACTTCTCACCAAAAATATTTTTTTGAAAATTACTTTTGAGGAAAACACTTCTCAAAATAAAGTGATAAAGATTATTACATCAATGTACTACTTAGTCTAGATTTCTAAGAAATCTTCGGATAACATAATCTAAAAAACCTCCACTAAATAAAAGAGATATGTTTACCCTCAAATTCGGATAATAATTAAACTTATATTGTAGTTTTAAGGATATGTGATTTCGTCCAATACCAATTGATAAGCAAGAAAATAAATAAATAAATTAGAGAATAAAATAAATCAAACCAGTGTGCTAGCCAGATCGACCTCGGCTTGGGGTAGTCTCGAGGTGGGATAGTAAGAATAGTAAATGATAAAGCAACTCTAATGAACAATAAGTGAAATAGCAGGAAAGTAATGAGTGTATATATTCTTATCAGTGAACAACGATGGCCTTACAAATGAATAGGATCCCTCTTTATATAAATAAGGTACACTTCTAATTATAGTAGGAAATCATATTAACATCTAATTAACCGCTGTAGATTGATTCGTTCCGAGATTCACGCTACAATCCTCGACCAATCGCAGATATCTCGCCTTTTCCGTTATCAAGCTATGTCGATGCCACTCGAAGTCTGCCTCTTTCTGGCCGCCATCGATGTCGAACTCGATCCAGACTCGACGTCCTAGCTCTTTGACGTGACATTCCTATATCGACCAGAGAACGAAATCGGGTAGCCCCAATTTCTACCGTATATAGATAATCCCCTCGTTTCTTAGAGTAAAATGATAAGAAACGACTCGAGCCTCAATTTTCCGGAGACCCTGATAATGATGTCATCCCCGTGACGTAAGCGATTAAGGTGACCAAAACGTTCTATCAGTACAGTTCCCAAACCATTAATGCTTTCCAGTGGACGGTCGGCCACTAGCAACACCGAACCATTGTCGTGAACCTATAAATACAAGCTCTTTGGTTGAATCAAAATTTTACTTTCACCTCCACCAAGTTTTCTAAGTTTCTTACTCTCTCCATCTCTTCTCTTTCACCACCCATTGAGTCAACTTGGTTAGTACCAAAAATACCAAGTTTCACCTCTTTCCGCTTCCTTCTACCTGAATCAATGGCGAAAACCTCCAAGACCGCCCCTTAAAAAGAGAAAGCTTCTTACTCTTCTTCCCGGCCGGCCGGTGATAAAACGCCGGTGGAACCGCTCCCTCACGAGTATGTTCCAGGCCCTTGTGTCTTAAAATCCGACTTCAAAGTCGAGAACCCTCCATCGATCCCTGGCCGATGTGAATACGTGTCGAGATACATCTGCTCGATAACGGCAGGCCATCTCGAGGCTGTGAAGAGAGATTGTAACTGGGGAGCCGAGGTCGTGGTGAAAATCCCCGCTCCTGAAGAGAGCATTACCACCTATGTGGAGGGGTTTCTAAGTGTCTACACTTACCCCTTCACATTGGGTCCTCTCGACCCAGTCATTGTCGACTTTTGCAAGAGATACTAGGTCACCCTCGGCCAGGTTCACCCCTCATTCTGGCGTATAGTGATCATGCTCCGCTTCTTTTCCAGCAAGGCCGAGGGGATGGAGTTCACTCTCAGCCACCTCATACGGTTATATCGACCGCGGCTTTTTCGGGAGTTGATCAAGCTCCAACGCTGAGAGACGAAGGCCTTGTTCGCGAGCATCGATGAGGACAGGGATCAGGTTGGATGAGTCGGTTCGTGCAGGTAAGAACCTACGACCTCATCCCAGAGGAGAAACTGTCGTTCCCCGAGAAGTGGAACTCCGACCGTAAGTAACGTATTACCCATTAGTCTTCTGTAAAGACCCGTAACATTTTCTTGTTTAAAAAAAAATAATAATAATGCTGAACAAGTTCCCGAGTTGTTTTATTGTGGGAATCTCGGAAACAGACCTGAACTGAGTAAAAAGTACCTCGAGACTTAAAGAATATAATTTTCTAGAAAGTAGGTATTATGCGACGCACTATGCAATCGCACAGCGTGTATGCGGACCGCATAATGGTCGCATACCTAGGCAGAATACTGCCCCATTTGAAGTCAACTATGCGGTCCAGCATGCGATCGCAAAACGTGTATGCAGACCGCACTATTGGCCGCATACCTGGGTAGTGTGTTCTGAATTTTTGGCCCATCTTGAGGGCCATTGTGCGGTCAGATCTGCGAACCGCATGTCAGGAATGCGATCGCATTCCTGACCGCATTCTTGTGTCGGGCCCTATTTTTCTAATTTTTAAAACCCGACCCCAGTTCATTAAAACACCCCTCCCCTTCATTTTTAACCATTTTCTGAACAAAATTAGAGAGAGGGGAGAGAGGGTTCTTGAGAGAGAAAGCTTCATCTTTATCAATTGGATTTTCAAAGTCACTCAGGCCTGGAAATTTCGAGTAATCATCTTCTTCTTCATTCTAACAGGTAAGAATCCCCAAACTCTTTTCATTAGTTTTCTGATTTTAAACGAAAGGGGGACTCTCATGAATTGATTCTTGAAAATATAAGTTTATACCTCGCATGCATGATCATTAATGTCCATAATCTAGTAAGAGGAAGCGGGTTGGGGTAAAGTTCACAAATAAGGGGTTGGCAATCTAAGGGGGGAGTCACATAGCAGTTGATAAATGCTTAAAAAGAGTTCAAATTGTATGCATGGTTTCCAATTCTGAGTTGAATATGTTTAATTGTGAACTAGATTGACGGTACTAGTCGGTCCGGTGATTTGTGAGTAAAAGTTGAAAAGGAATTTAGACCCCAGGTATGTATGGCTAACTTTAACCTTCGTATAATCCTCTTGTTAGGTCCGAGTATTTGGTATGTGTACCTTGTATGGAGATATGTGAATTGATTGTTCAAACGTGTTGAGGCGTGAGATTCTATTTTTCGATTTTCCTAGTTAATTGTCATGCTACTGTGCTGTATGAGGTTGTGAAAGGTGTTTGATGTGTAATGAACGAAAGATTGATAATGTGCTCAAATGTGGGAATGTGTAAAATAGTTGAAAGCCATACGTGGAAAGAAATGAAAAAGAGTATTGTGAAACAATACAACTGAATTGAGTGATTATGGCAACACCATGTTCATGAATTACTACTTGATAAGAGTTATGGTGCCTTGGGCCCAAATAAATGAGTCGTTGATATGAATTTGTATTCCTTGAAATGGTGATTCTTGTGATGAAATTGTTTGTGATTGTGCTGTGAATTAAAATTGTCAGGCGGGGTCGGGTTGCGCGCCGCAACACGAAGTAATAAGGTTGATGGGTTGTGGTGATAAGGGTGGCCGAGGTAATACGGGTGGCCGAGGTAATACGGGTGGCCGAGGTAATAAGGATGAAATGTGATCGTTATCACTACTGAAATGAAAATCTATGAGCTCTTGAATAGGATGATGTTGAAAGGGAAAAAGGAGAGATTGTGCATCTTGTTTGATTTTGGTTGTTTCCTTCCTCCTGCATTGATTAATTAGTTCTATTGTCACTCCCTAATTGTGTATTTGCTTGATTGTACTTGGGATAAAGTTTGTTTATACATACTAGTACTATTCCACAGTACTAACATCCCTTTTGCCGGGGGCGCTACATCTTTTATATGGATGTAGGTGGGTCCATAGCAGGTTGCTCAGCTCGCCGTTAGTGGTGCCTTCTCCTCACCCTTTTCAGCTGTACTGGTGAGCCCCATTTCCTCTCGGGGTCATGTGTAGTTCAAGCCTTCTCCTTTTTGAGTGTATTATGTATTGTAATGTATAGCCAGGGCCTTGTTGCCGTCAAGTATTGTATAAGCTCCTAGTACTCTCAGAGGCTCCGTAGACACTATGTGGGTGTATATGTGTATTTTGGGCAGTGGTTGTATGTATTTGTAATAGTGGTCCGTATCGGGAAGTGGCGTATCTAATATGCATAAATTGGACTTAATGTGGTATTCACGCACTTTTAAGCTTATCTCACTGCTTCACATAAATAATGTAGGTTATAAACACGGGGAAACGCGTTGGGTGGGAAAGGCAAATCAGGTTCACTTGACTGGGGGTCACCTGGTCGAGTGCCGGTCGCGTCCCTCGAATTTGGGGCGTGACATCTTCGTACTCTATTTTTTGCTTTATGTAATACTTTCATCTGTTATGCAGTGGTTGACTGGATGCCTCACGCGGTCTCCGACCTCGAAGACTGGGTTCGGAAGTTAGCTTCGACTTTCTCTCATGCCGACCGCTACTGGCGTGACTTGGCAAGGAGCAGATGGGAGGCCAAGAATCATGGTAAGCTTATCATGTACGCTTTCGATGCCTTTTTCTGAAAAGTTTCTTTTTATTAATACTTGACTCCCTTTTATACAGGCCTCGGAGACGTTGTTGAAATGAGGCCGGCTCCCCCTGGGGAAGAGGTCGAGTCCCCGATTCCGAAGTCGGGGAAAGATAGCAAGACGAAGAGGCTCTCGGAGTCCGAGGACCGCCAACCTAAAAAGGCTCCAGCTTGAAGTCGTAGGAGAAATGTCATCCCTCTAACTATAGAGTTGGTCCGCCGGCTGGGGGAAGAAGAAGAGGAAGATGAGGGCGATGACTCGGCGCTGGTGGTTCGAGCAAGGAAGCCGGTCGAGGCCATCAAGCCTTCCAAGCCAGAGGCGATTGTCGAGATCCGGCCTCTTGATGAGGAGGTCTCGAAGAAACATTAGGGCAAAGACCCCAAATCACCTGATGCTGAGGTTATCCCTCGGCCATCAACGAACACACTGGAGGGGGCCAGTTCTGAAACCCCCAGGGCTGAACAGGACGCCTCGGGCGATTCGCTCGGGGTTGTGACAGTAGGTCACTCTCCTTCTCTACCGGCCTTTTCTGAGGAGGCTATAAGGGATGCTCGGGCTCTACAGACCCCTGACATAGGCAGAGTCCCCAGTGTAGAGGATCCCTTCCGGGATTGTTTTACCAGGGTCGATGATGCCGATGATCTTAATGATGCATCTACCCTCTTTGAAGAGGCCCAACATCTTTTATCTCGAGTAAGTACTAATCCTCGTTGTTGCGATTTTCTTTTCCTTATTCTATCTTTAACCTAACTTGTATCTTTCCTCTCATATAGGCTTTTACCAAGTCTCGGGCCGACCTGAGCCAATGCGAGGTCGAGCTCTAGAAGACCTCGAAGGAGAGGATTCTTTGAAGCTCCTTTGCGGTCAAAAGGATGAAGAGCTCAGGGATCTTTGAGCAGACTTGGCCCAGACTCGTAAGGAAGAGGTTGAGCTGGACGAGAAGGTAAATGTCCTTTGAGAACATATGGGCTTGACCCAAGAGTGGAGTCTAACACCTCGATGTCTCAGTTGCAGAAAAAGATTGAAAGGATCGAGTTGCTCCGGGGGGAAGTCGATCAAGTTAAAGATGACTGCAATCGGTGAAAACAGGACATTGACCGCCTAGTTGCGAAGAAAGAGGCTGCCTTGGTGCGGCTGTCATCAGCCGAAGTTCAACTTTGGAATACTAAAGAGAAGAGCTCAGCCCAAGCCAAAAGGATCGAAGAGTTCGAGGCCGAGCTTGCTGAGGCCAAGGCGGAGCTCGAAAAGGCAAAGGTCTTAGTTGACAAGTCCATAGCTGTGTATCTGGCTGATGCCGAGGCTGCCCAAGCCCAGTTGAGGGAGGCCACCGTTCGAGCGCTGGGGAGTAATGATCTGGCCAAGTGTCAATCTCGGAGGGAGACCCTCAAGGAAATCCATGCTCGAGGTTTTGACTTCTCCAAGGAGATAACTCAAGCTAAGGTGCTTGAAGTCGATGCCAGGTTGTTTGCCTCCTCCGATGATGATGAAGGAAGCCAGGGCGGGTCTAATAACAGCGAGAGGCCCGAAACGGAAGCTCCCCCCGAGGGAGAAATCAGCACCGAGCATAGTTAGGATTTTATTTTTCCTTTTCTCTTTTGTAAGACCCTTGTCGGTCCCTTTTACATATTTTTGCCCATATATATAAAGAAATTTCTCTTTTGGATGCCTTCTCAAATTTTTCTTTCAAACATGTTTCGTGCCTTGTACAATTTTTAGCACATTTTTATGCTTCAACAATATGTTAGAGGTTTTGGTTTCAAATGACTTGATCGAAGCCACAATAATAATACTTCTTTTATAGTCGGATTCGAGTGGAACCTGAATTCGAAGCAAAAATACCCTAAGGTTTGTTTTGAACGACACAGGATCCACGATCTATAGTCGAGTAGGTTCCTGTTTGATTTCGGGATAGAGGGACCCTTAGGTTCGAATCGAGCGAGAACGTGTTCTCGAAATCAAAGTGTGTTGGCCCTTGGGCTCTTTGAATTGGGCCGATATGGCCTCTAAAGGATGACTATTTTTTCCCTCTTTCGGCTCAAAGACTTAGTAAGATTTTCTTATGCCTTAGCATGTATATATTATTTTTTTGTACCCATTGGGTTTTTTGAGGGCTTAGTGTTGATCGAACCCCGTTTGTTTTTTGTGCCTTAGCACAAGTTTGTATTTGAATAATTCGATACCTCTTAAGGTTTTTCGAGGGCTGATTTTATCGAAGCCCTTTGATTATTTTGCCGAGGGTAGCCTTTTTAAACCGATTTTTGGAGAATTCGAAGGCCTATTTTTATTGCGGTGTTCGAACGTCTCTGAGCCGCGTTAGTTTGGCCGTAGCCTTTGGGCGTGACTCTTGGTCTTACTTTCCCGTCAACACTTCGAACTTGTTCGAAATGTTAGTTCTTGAGAATGACGGCCTTGGCCTATAAATCGAGGCGTGCCTCTTTGTGGTGTTTAGATAATTCGGACATGTTGATTTTCGACAGCAGTCCCCGAGTAAGGGGGGTCGATTCGTTCGAGGTGCATTTATACTTGGCCCTTGAGCCATTTTATCAGAAAAATCATAAGTATGAAACTTGTATAGTAGAAAATTTTCTTTGAGGGACAAGGTATTTGATAAGGAAAAATTCTTCTTTGAATAATTTATACATGCGTACATGTTTTGACATTGGGGCTCGATTAATCTACATGGACACGGTTCGTTCGACCTTTTGGCCCATTACAAAATTTCCCTATCGAGACCCTTTTGACACGAAGTATTTTCCCTTGAAAATAAATCATCTGAGGGTGATGCCTCCCAGTATTCGAGGTTGAATGTAGAGAAGCCTCGGATACTGTTGAATTGTCCCCAGGTAGCACATATAATTGTTGCCTTGTTAAAAATCTCGTCGGAAAAACCCATTTGGTATAAAAACTGATCTAAGGGAAAAAGAGTACAACGCGTGCTTTAAAACCTAAGTTCCTCGTGTTGAAGAGCTTCTCGACGTCTTTGATCGAACACCTGCCATAAGTTAGTATCGAATACAAATGGAAAGGGATAAAGTCATACCTTAGCAATAATATCGTTTGAGGAGTGATATATTCCAATTGTTTGGCAATTGTTCGCCCTCCATTATGCAGAGTTTGTAACATCCCTTCCCAACGGTATCGAGGACTTGATAGGGTCCCTCCCAATTTGGGCCGAGTTTTCCTTCATTAGGGTCTCGAGTGTTGATGGTGAGTTTCCTTAAGACTAAGTCCCCGATTTTGAAGTGGCGAAGGTTGGTTCTTCTATTATAATATCTCTCAATTCTTTGTTTTTGCGCAGCCATCCGCGAGTGCGGATTTTTGTTTTTCTCCAACAGTTCGAGGCTAATATTCATAGCCTCATGATTTGATTCTTCCATTGTATGTCGAAATCTGGTGCTAGGTTCCCCTACTTCAACTGGAATCAAGGCTTCAGATCCATATACTAAGGAGAACGGGGTTTGCTCCGTACTGGACTTTGATGTTATTTGATATGCCTAAAGGACCTCGGGTAGAATTTCTCTCCATTTTCCCTTGGCGTCGTTCAATCTTTTCTTTAGATTCTGAATGATAGTTTTGTTCGTTGACTCGGCCTGTCCGTTTTCACTTGGATGATACGGTGTCGATAATATCCTTTTTTATTTTATGTTCTTCGAGAAACTTCATTTCCTTGCTGCCGATGAATTGCTTTCCGTTCTCGCATACGATTTCGGCAGGTATCCCGAATCGGCATATGATGTGATCCCAGATTAAGCCTATAACTTCTTTTTCTCTAACTTTCTCGAAGGAATGTGCTTCCACCCATTTAGAAAAGTAGTCAGTTATAACCAAAATGAATTTAGCTTTAACTGGAGCCGATGGCAGAGGGCCGACGATATCCGTGCCCCATTTCATGAATGGTCATGGGGATAAGACCGAATAAAGTTTTTCTCTGGGCTGATGGATCATTGGTGCATACCTTTGGCATTTATCACATTTTTGAATAAACTTCTTAGCGTTTTTTCCCATACTATCCCAATAGTATCCTGCTCTGATGACCGTGTGAACTAGTGATTCGGCACCGGAGTGGTTCCCACAAGTACCTTCATGGACTTCTCGTAGAACATAATCGGTGTCCCCTGGTCCCAAACATACTGCTAATGGTCCGTCGAACGTCCTCCCAAACATACTGATATCGTACCCACTGAGTTTGACGGCCCATTTGGCTAATCGGCCCGATAGCTTGGTTATGAAAAACGTTACGAAGTGGGTAAGTGGTTAGTACACATATGGGGTGACATTGAAAATACGGTTTTAGCTTCCTAGAGGCGCTTATCAATGCAAGTGCCAATTTCTCTAAGTGTGGATATCTAGTTTCTGCTTCTCCTAGAGTTCGACTTACATAATAAACAGGAAATTGTGTACCTTTATCTTCTCGAACCAGGACACCACTTACCGCGATCTTTGAGACTTCCAAGTATAAGTAGAGTTTATCATCTGCCTTTGGAGTATGAAGAAATGGCGCGCTCGAGAGGTATCGCTTCAATTCTTCTAATGCCTGTTGGCATTCGGGGTCCAGGTGAAATCGTTCTTCTTTTTTAGTAGAGAGAAGAATCTATGACTCCGATCCGATGATCTCGATATGAATCGGCCTAAGGCAGTTATCTGCCCCATAAGCCTTTGCACGACTTTAACACTATCAACGACGGTGATGTCCTTGATAGCCTGGATTTTATCGGGGTTGATCTCGATTCCCCGATTTGACACCATGAAGCCAAGGAACTTGCCCGAACCGACCCCGAAAATGCATTTCTCGGGGTTGAGCTTCATGTTGTATTTTCTCAGTATCTTGAATGTTTCCTGCAAATGTGTCAAATGGTCCTCTGCGCGCAGGGACTTAACTAACATGTCATCAATATATACTTCCATTGATTTACCTATCTGTTCTTCGAACAATTTATTTAATAGGCATTGGTAGGTAGCTGCTGCATTTTTTAGCCCGAAGGGCATTACATTATAACAATATGTTCCATACTTGGTGATGAATGCAGTCTTTTCTTGGTCTTCCGGGCTCATTTGACTTTGACTGTACCCGGAATAGACATCGAGAAAACTAAGGATCTCGTGGCCGGCCATGGCGTCGATCATGCGATCATGCCTTCTAGCACATAGTCTCGGGTCCGTTTCTCCTATTAATTGATACCTTAGTGCGTTTGAACATGGTCCCTTTGTGGAATATCGACCCCTCCGACGATTATATGAACTACATGTTGTGGCTCCTCCTGTTCAATTTTCTTGTTGGCTTCCCTTTCCCTGAAATGATTCTTGGCTCGATCACTTAGGAATTATCGAAGGTGGCCCTCATTGAATAAACGAGCTACATCATCTCTCAATTGCCTGCAATCCTCGGTCCTCTGACCATGCGTGCCATGATACTTTTGCACATCAGATTGGGGTTCCTTTGGGAATGATCGGTCTGTATGGGCCTAGGCCATCTAGTGTCTTTGATTCTTCCAATTGCTGATACAATACCTGATGCATCAACACTAAAATTATACTCCGATAATCGAGGTGCCTGTATGGGGTCAGCGTACTTGTCAAAACCATTTTTGCTCATGAGTCCCCGAGAATTCTGTCCTCGGTCGCTTCTCTGATCGTTCCGGGTATGATTGCGTCCTGGACCACTGTTCCTGCGATCTGAGGTGTATGGTTGATATCAGTCTTTGTTCGATCTTGGCTCTCTATCGATGTCCCTCTGATTTTTGGCGGCTAACTTTTTTGGGTGATTTGAACCAGAAGGAGCTCCTAATTGGTCATCCTCGACCCTGATCTTCGATTGGTACCGATTGTGTACAACTGTCCAAGTTACAGCCGGATATTCGATCAAATTTTGTTTCAGCTGACGTGATGCTATTGAACTTCGTTCATTCAATCCCTGAATAAAAGCTTTTACGGCCCAATCATCTGTGACCGGTGGAAATTCCATGCGTTCCATTTGAAATCGGGATACAAACTCCCTCAACAATTCATTATCCCTCTGTCTTACTTTGAAAATGTCCGATTTCCTTGTCGCAACCTTTATGGCTCCGGCATGTGCCTTTACAAAAGAATCTGCCAACATGGCAAACAGGTTGATGGAATTTGGTGGTAGATTGTGGTACCAAATCATTGCTCCCTTTGATAGGGTTTCCCCAAATTTATTCAATAAAACATATTCGATCTCATCATCTTCCAAATCGTTACCCTTGATGGCCCATGTGTAGGAGGTGACATGCTCGTTGGGGTCGGTGGTCCTATTGTATTTAGGTATGTCCGGCATACGAAACTTTTTTGGAATGGGTTTCAGAGCCGCACTCGAAGGGAAAGACTTTTGTACAAATTTCTTCGAATCCATCCCTTTCAAGATTGGTGGTGCCCCTGGTATCTGATCAACTCGGGAATTGTATGTATCCAATTTTTTATCATTAGCTTTAATTTTCTTCTCTCCTGACTCAATTCTTTTGGTGAGCTCCTCGAGCATTTTCATTATTGCAGAATCAGTCCCCGATTCATTACCATTCGACTTTTCTGGCACTGGCTCGGTACGGCGAGTGGTTTCTGGCTCGACCCCATTCGGAGTTCTATGTTACTTTTGTAACTGAGCAATAGCGACCTGTTGAGCCTGTAGCATCTCGAATATCACCTGGAGACTAACTCCTCCGTCTCTTCTGCCCTGTGTACCTTGGCCACCAGATTGGCCTTCTCTACGTACACTCCCTTCGGGTTCCGCGCCTAGGTCCTCATTTAAAGCAACATGCGAACTAACCGAGATTAGCCTGTGGCACTTCGACTCCTGGAGCAATTATATTATCGTTTTCCCCGTGAAACCCGAGACCATATTCACCATGTGTGGGTGCGTTTGATGAGTTTGACAAGCGTAAAATAATGTGTGTTATCAGAATCAACACCGAACAATCACTATTATCCTTAGCCCCACAGTGGGCGCCTAACTGTTTACCCTCAAATACGGATAACAATTAAACTTATATTGTGATTTCGTCCAATACCAATTGATAAGCAAGAAAATAAATGAATAGATTAGAGAATAAAATAAATCAAACCAGTGTGCTAGCCAGGTCTCGACCTCGACTTGGGAGTGTCTCGAGGTGGGATAGTAAGAATAGTAAATGACAAAACAACTCTGATGAACAATAAGTGAAATAGCAAGAAAGTAATGAGTGTATATATTCTTATTAGTGAACAAAGGTGGCCTTACAAATGAATGGGGTCCCTCTTTATATAATAGAGGAGTCCTAAATAAGGTACACTTCTAATTATAGTAGGAAACCATATTAACATCTAATTAACCGTTGAAGATTGATTCGTTCCGAGATTCACGCCACGATCCTCGACCAATCGCGAATATCTCGCATTTTTCGTTAGCAAGTTATGCCGATGCCACTCGAAGTCTGCCTCTTTCTGGCCGCAATCGATGTCGACCTCGATCCGGACTCGAGTCCTAACTCTTTGACGTGACATTCCTATCTCGACCAGAGAATGAAATCGGTTAGCCCGATTTCTACCGTATACGAGATAAAAGAATCTTGATTGATACTTTTGTTTGTTCAATTAGTAACTAAGCTATATTCGGGATTATCATAATTTATACATTTTTTTGGAAAAAAATTGAGCTAAACTACGGAACAAGGAAATTTAAAGAAAATAAAAGTTTAAAGTGAGAAAAAGTACTTTCCACTATATTGTATTTAATTAAATGGGAGAGTCCTAGAAAAAGAAAATGGAGAAGGTGAAAAGAAAAGAAAAGAAAAACAAATATAAAAAAGAGGAGTGTAGGAAATCTGAAGAGTGAAAGGAGGAGCAACCAAAAAATAACTCTTATTTTGGAAAGAAGTTTCTTGCACTACAATGATGAACCACATTTTTCATGACTTTGCTAAGTGCTTTTCTTCTAAGATTGAAACAGTTTATAAATTTTAAAATAAAAAGTTGGATAGGTTTTTAAGTTTTGATATTAAGCAAACAAGAAATTACGATTATAAGGTAGATTTAGTATTTGCTACATCATGTGATAAACTATGTCAACTTATGAATAAACAGAAATCAAACTAAAAATTAAAATGACCAAACGCAAGCTAACATTTGAAAAAGTAAATTAAGTTTGGCAATGAGTGAACAACTTTTGAACTTATGCAAATGCAAGTATTTTTCTTTTTCAAAAAAGAAAACTGGAAACATAACAAAGTGGGCGTTAACTTGAGTTCCCTGATTATCATAATCAAAATAAAGATTAAATTAGTTAATTATATCTAAATTTGAAAAGAGAGAGTCAACTCATCCAAATTTGGAAAGACATAGAGTTAAGCCATTTGAGATTGGGTCCGTACAGCAGCACGGGCTAACCATCTCTCGTCTTATATAGGAGAAAGAACTATAATATATTTTATTACTAGGAAACAGATGGCTTGTATTACACTTGGCCGAAATTAATTTTTAGTGCACGAATAGACTCTTTCAAGAAAGTTTTCAAATAAGTTGTTTAACTAGTAGTACTTCATAAAATATCATGTGGAACAAAAAATGAAGTGTGAAAATACAAAATGACTCAAAATTAAAGTTTCAACCCTTGACATGGTCCACATTTGTTTATTAACTCTATCTTTCGTAATTTAATAATCATGTACAGTATTTGTGTGTTTATAGGTGTGTTTGGTATGAAAAATATCTTTTTCGGAAAACATGTTCTAGAAGAAACATTTTTCCTATCCGATACTCTTTAAACTTTAGAAACTATTTCTAATGGACTAATGGAAAAAAAACATAAGCGAAGTAAGTCATCCTTCCACTTTTTAATAAGACAAGAAAAATAATATTTGGTCGTCAGAAAATGACGTAAAAATTTGCACGGGGCGCTTTATTTGGTCGCCCCCATTTAACTTATACCTATTTTTTTTTAAAAATTTAATTTGTACCCACTTTTTAAATAACTTCAGCCCCCTTTCTCCTCCTCCTCCTCCTTCGTTTTCTTCTTCTTCTTCTTCTTCTTCTTCTTCTTCTGTTGCTGCTGCTGCTGTTGTTGGTGCTGCTATGGAACTTCAATTCATGGGATGATTGCCATAAATATGTTTATCAGAGCTGAAGTTCGCCAGTTACAAAATAAAAACTTCAGCTCTAGGTTGAAGTTCGCCAGTTACAAAAACAAACAGTTACAAAACAAAAACATCAGCTCTAGAGCTGAAGTTCGCCAGTTACAAAAATAAAAACTTCAGCAATTACAAACAAAAGCTTTGCGTTTAGACGTGCACAAGTTAAACAAAAACTTCAGCAAATGAGAACAAAACTTCAATTACTTCAGCTCTAGAGCTGAAGTTCGCCAGTTACAAAATAAAAACTTCAGCTCTAGAGCTGAAGTTCGCCAGTTACAAAAACAAAAACTTCAGTAATTACAAACAAAAGCTTTGCGTTAAGACGTGCACAAGTTGAGCAAAAACTTCAACAAATAGAGAACAAAACTTTAGCTACTATGCTTAAGTTCATTAATTACAAACAAAAACTTCAGCACACTTGGTTCAACATACTTGCTACTTCAGGACCGTCTACTAGAATGCTGAAGTTTTGCGTGATTGCATTTTCTACTTCAGCCTCGTATGTTGAAGTTATGCGAAAAAACGGGTACACTTACAATTTTTTTTTGCAAAGCGGGCACAAGTTAAAACGTGACATAAAAAGCGAGTATAGCGTGACTTGTTTCTATATTTTTTTTCTTAAAATAGTCTTAATCAGTTTTAATAGCACTTGTACCAGTCCATAGATATGTTCTCCAAATAGTCTTAATCAGTTTCATGATTTTTTTGTGCAATATGAAGATTTGAGCCCAATAAGTCTGCATATCAAAGATCACAAACTTAATAAGATGTATTCTTCATGAATATGATAGCCTTTTTGCTGACCAGCAGTTAACTCTTTCTATGATCTTCTCCACCAATGATAGACATTGTTGGATGTTTAATTTCTTGGCAGACAAGGGAACTCCCAAGTATTTGAAAGGTATGAATCCCTCTGTATACCCTGTCAAACTTTTCAATGAGTCTTTAAGATCTTGATGAACACCAACAATGTATATAGAACATTTGTCTGCATTTTCCTGAAGGCCAGATGCATCAGAAAAACTTTGAAAGGTTTCCTGCATTTTGGTCAATGAATTAATATCTTCTCTGCAAAACATGAGTAAGTCGTCAGCAAAACAAACGTGAGTCTCTCCTAGCTTTTTGCATCGTGGGTGATACTTGAACTCCTTTATCAATGGTAGCTGATTCATCTCCCCTTGTAAGTATTCCTTTGCAATTACAAAGAGATAGGGAGACATGGGATCTCGTTGCCTGATTCCTTTCTTAGCCTGAAATGGTTTGGTAAGGCTTCCATTGAAAACCAATGAGTATGACACTGTAGTAACACATTCCATAACCAGTGGATAAATTTTTGAGGGAATCCAAGGTCGGCTTGCATGCATTTGAGGAACTGCCAATCCAAGGAATCATATGCCTTCCTAATATCCACTTTCAGCACACATCTTTACACGAACCAAAATCCATTAAAGGTCGTGATGGCGCCGGACACCACTGTCAGGCAAGCCAACACTAAATAGTTAATTAAATTCTCATTTTAATATTTTTGAAATCATTTCTTTTCCTTACATTTAGCAATAAATAATGAACTTCACCGAGTAAATAATAATGTCTTTAACCACTTTTCAATACTAACTAATCCCATATACATCCCAGAACCCGGTGTCACAAGTGCATGAGCAATTTCTAGAAAATAAAATGTAATACAATAACCGTCCGGAATACAATTGGACAGTAGAGAAAATACAATACAATACTCTGAAGGAGACTCTACTGGCTGCAGTCGTCTCGAGAGGTGCAGCTCACCTAAGTCTCCGCATCAACCATGTCGCAGCGCCAAACTAGGTCACTAGACATATATGTGCCTGTGCAACAAAATGCACAGCAAGTGTAGTATGAGTACAAAAATAATGTGTACCCAGTAAGTATCCCGCCTAACCTCGAAGAGATAGTGATGAGAGGTCGACTTCGACGCTTAATAGTGGTCCAAATATTGAAGTACTAAAATGTTCACAAGTATGAATTTTATAAGGTAATTTCAAACTCGATAAACAGGAAGCAGATACACAATTCCTTTAATAATAAGAGATTTTCCAAAAGTTCATATTTCATCATTTAACAATTCATCTCAGGCCAAGGAAGAAATATCATTACTCATAAATTTGCGAGGCAGCAATACAAGCATGCGCAAATCACCCGATCCAACAAAATAATGAAATGTGCACTGCCGAAGGATTGAACGGTGCTAACCATCATTTATTAATCTGCCTAGGCGAACAACCTGCTCCCATGAGAGTAGTGGAAAGGATCACCCCGCTCGCGGAATATAATTGCAAAGCGGTTCCATATAAATAAAGAGTTACCCCGCTCGCGAATCATACATGCGACGCAGGTACTCATAGATACACATATTCAAACAGTCAATCAAGACTTCATCATGAAAATAATTACGCAGGAAATTTACAAATTTCTCCTTTAACGGTTAAGAAAATAATGTTTAATTTTTCAAATTCATTTTCCAAGTTCGATATGATTTAGACATTTTAAATTGACAATAAAGTTACAAGTACGGCAAGTAAGCATGCTTTTGGATCCTAGACTACCCGGACTTAAGCATTATAGTAGCTACGCACGGACTCTCGTCACCTCGTGCGTACGTAGCCTCCCCACAAACAGTAGTACATAATTAATTATTTCACATATGGAGACAATTCCCTCTTACAAGGTTATAAAGGAGACTTACCTTGCTCCGAAGTTCCATAGCCGGTTCTTTCAAACAACTCGACCGATGCCCAACGCTCCAAAACTCGCTTTCGCTTTATTAACATTCACAAGCTTTTAATCCTTCTCCGACATCGTAACATTGAGTAAAATGCTCATACGCCACCAAAAAATTGATATCTACAATTACAATCTCAATTACAATCAAAATATGACTCAAAAATATTTATCAATATCCATTTATGACTCACAATTTGGCTACAAGCCTCCAGCTCAAATCAACTAATAGGTTCACTTACTAGCACATTCAACTCCACTCTTATCATCTAATACCCATTTGAAGTCATCAATAACCGCCAATTAATATTCATCGTCTTCCTTAACCAACATTTCCAAAATATTCAATTTTGTGATTATTTAGTTGAACACTTCCTACTAAGCTAGAAAATGATTCCATAGGTTCATTGCATCCTTTAATTTCATTTCTAAAAACACTATTTATCTCTCCTTCATTTTCTCAAGAACACTATTCATGCCATGAACTAGGGTTTATGAAATCAATTATCCAACCATAACAACTTGTAACAAATATTAGAATTACTCTCACCGACTCAGAAGAAATGAACTTGAAGCATTAGTATTGCCTTCCTGAAGCTTTTCCTTAAAAATTCAATGTTTGGAAAATTTGGTGTTCTTTAATAACTTGAAAGATTTCTAGGGATTTCAAAGATTGAATGATGTTAATACTAGTGTTAATAGGATGTTATTAACTTAAAATATCCAATAAAACTCACCTTATATTGTTAAGTAGTCCCCAAGGTCGAATCCACCATGAAAGAACCAATCCCTAGCTCAAGAAAATCCTTAAAAATGGTTGCTGCCCGTGACTGCCTTATATAGGCACATGCACTTCATCGAGTTTTACCTTGCGCTGTGCAGATTGTACCTTGTATTAAAAGTTTTCCCCAGCTGGACATCTTTTATTAAAACGTCCATAACTCCTTGTAGAAATATCCAAATGATGAACGAGCGTTAGAAACTAGACTCAAAAATATTTCATTTGATAGTTTGTCCACCATATAAATCCTTATATATTTCGAGATATAACCTTCCAAAGTAGGCTCCACGCATCAGAAATTTCTGGCGAAACTGCTTTCCCAACCTTCATTCAATCGATCATAGCTTTCTGTAAAAAATGTCCAAATGATGAATGGTTTAACGTTATGGAACCTAGAATCAAAGATCTACAACTTTCATGTTTTGAATAGTTTCAGATTCCTTATAGATTTCAATATGTAAGCTTCCAAGTTCAGATCTACGATGCACCAGTTGCTGTCTAAAACAACTTTTGCAGCAGAAAATTTCAGCAGTTTTTTTTTTTTCGAAATCCATTCCGTTAACCTTCCAAAATCCACCCGAGGCCCTCGGGATATTAACAAATTATACCAACATGTCCCAAAATACAATAAGAACATAGGCTTGAAACCATGTCAAACAAAGCCGAAATTACGAATCGCACATCGAATCAAATTATGAGTTTTCAAATCTTTCAACTTCTATATTTTGCCGAAACGTGTCAAAATCAATCCAGAATGACTTCCAATTTTGCACAGGGTTCATAAATGACATTACAGACCTACTCCAACTTTCGGAATCGGAATCTGACCCCGATATCAAAAAGTCATCTGGTATTGGGAATAGCCAAATGACTCCAAAACAACCGACAAACCTCCGAATGCATATCTGGATGTGCTCCCAATACCAGAATCTCCATACGGAGCTATTCCCAGACCCAAAATCCTAAATAGACATTGATAACATTGAAAAATGCACCTCAACCCAAATTTATAAATTTCTTCCAAAATGCCAACTTCCATGATAGACGCCAAAACGCTCCCGGGTCATCCAAAACCCGATCCGAACATACGGCCAAGTCTGAAATCATCAAATGAACCTGCTAGAACCTTTAAATCCTGATTCCGAGGTTGTTTACTCAAAAATCCAACCTTAGTCAATTTTTTCAACTCAAAGCTTCCAAAATGAGAATCTTTCTCTTTAAACCAAACTGAGCTTCTCGAAATTCAATTCCAACCACATGTACAATTCATAATACCTGAAATGAAGCTGTTCCTACCCTCAAACTAACGAACGACATGCTAGAGCTCAAAATGACCGGTCGGTTCGTTACACATCTGGGGGATATACCTTTCCTATTATAACCCTTGAATAGTTCATGGATAAATAGGATGTTGTTAATAATGCTCCTTCCTTTAATGAATGTTGATTGTGGTTTCCCAATAACCACCTCTATCACTTTCTTGATTCTTTTGGTCAGTATCTTGGCAATAATCTTATACAGTATAGTGCAACATGCTATTGGTCCGTGATCTTTCACCTGAGTTAGAGCTGGGATTTTAGGGATCAATGTAATAGTAGTACAGTTCCATGCTGGCATCATTTCCCCTATATGAAAGAAATCTTTCACTACCTCACAGTGTCCTGTTTCATAGTCTCTCATTGCTTAGTGAAAAATTCTATATGGAATCCATCCACTCCAGGAGCTTTATCATTTGGCATGTCCCTAATAGTTGCATCAATATTCTCATGTGTTATGTCTATGATCAATTCCTGGTGATGATGTAAGGTGAGGCAATTTCCTGCTTTTATGACACTTGTGTTTGGGCAAGGCATCAATCCATTTGCCTTCCCCATTAGCTTTGTAAAGAAGGTAAGAAATTCTTTTTCCATAGCTTTTGGATCATTTATCTTCATTCCCATTTCATTGTATACAGATGTGATGGCATTTTTGCTGGCCCTTATTTTCAGCTGTGCATAGAAGTATTTTGAATTTGAGTCTCCATAATCAATCCAGGTTGCTCTTGATTTCTGCCTCAAGAATCTTTCTTCTAGTATGCTCTATTTTTCCAATTCACTATACTTTGTTTCTCTTGCTCAATCAGCGTTTGATCAAAAGGGAGTAATGACAAGTGCTGCTTGGACACATTCTAAATTGTGCCTTGCTTGATTCAACTTTTGTTCATATCCTGTCATGGATTTGTTCAGTCCCTTAGCTTCATCTATTATTCTTTTGAGCTTCTGCCATATGAGTGACATATGATCCCCCCTTTCCTACTGTTGCCATACTCTATTCACCATATATGAGAAGTCTTGGTGGTCCATTGACACCATGTATAGCTTGAATGGCTTGGGATAAGTAGCTCTCCTATTCCATAATTGAATCACAACTAGAGAGTGATCAGATACTCCAGGGTCCAAAAAATCTGCTTCTAGGTGCCCATATATCCGAGTCCAGCTGAAGTTTCCAAATGCCCAATCAATTTTGTTGTACACTCTGCTACTTGCTTGCTGCTTGTTACACCAGGTGAAAAAACATCCATTTGTCCTAAGTGGAGTCAGTTGCATGCTCTCAATACATTGCTTGAAGTTCTGCACCTCCCCAGATGTAACTGGTGTCCTATTCTATCATCAGTGCTCAACACATTGTTGAAGTCCCCACTAATGATCCATGGTGTTTGTATCTGACTTCGTATCAGCTGCAGTTAATGCCATAGAACTTCCTTTTCCTGAAGTTTATTCCTATTTAACATAGACTGCTGTCAATATAATCTGGAAATTTGTTGTTGGATCCTCCAAAGACCAGTGGATGAATTGATCATGTATTTTGAGTATCTTGACTATTAGGTGTAATCTCCATATTAGCCATATCCTACCATTAATGGCTTGGGTATAATTGCAGAAATAGCCCCAATCTCTAACAACCCTGTTCAATATATTTTTTGCCTTTCTTTCCTTTACTCTAGTTTCTAAACATCCAAGGAGGTATATCTTATTCTTGTGCAGAAAGAGCCTCAACTCCTTCTATTTGTAGGGATTATTCAACCCTCTAATGTTCCAAGTACACACAATCATAGGGGCAATGTGTTTTCATGTATGGATACTTCACTGGTATTGCCGCATTCTTCTGGTTGATCGACTACTGATATTTAAATTTTTCTATGTGGCACGGAAGAATTTTAGAAGTATTCCTTATGGGATGATCGTGTATAAGAGATGTGTTAGACATTCTGGCGGTAGAGGTGGGATCAAATATGGTGATTTATGTGTTCTATGGATTTAGAGACTGGGAGTTCTCAAGAGCAAATTGTTTCATGGTTATGGACTGTGAAGTCGTGGCCGAAGCTAGCTAGATGATAGTATGTGTTATGATTCAGTCAATTGTGGGCTTTCAGAGGTTTATTTATCTATTTGTGGGTTCCCGGAGTTAATTTGGGGGTCCATTGGTAGTCCTAATTAGGATATGTATTTTACACCGATTTGGATGGGTTGGCTCCATACCGCTATTGTTGAGGGATGTGTCATTCGGTTGTTCTTGAGCTTACTTGTGTTCTAGAGTTTTCTGTGAGTTACTCTTCTATGCTACGAGGAGTTGTGATTCGTTTGTTTTAGGCACACATGGTGCGGTTCTATTGTGGTCTTATAGCAGAATTTGAGAGAGATGAGTAATTGGGTATTGCATGATAGAGGGCTATTGGTTATGTTCTTTCGGGTTTTGTGTGGCATTTTGTCAACTGCTTCTCCGTGGTTATGGTAATGCACTTTGGGTACTTGATGTCGAATTTCGCATGGCTATTGATTTTGAGTAGGGTGGCTCGAGGTATATGATATGGATCCGCGTTTGGATGGAGTCGCGCATTGAAGCGGGGTTATGTTGAGATATGATCCCTTGTGTTAGATTTGAATGTTTTGGTCCTACGATATGTGATAGGTTCTTAGCATTGCATTGTGGTGGTACCCGTTGAGCTTGCGGGACGGTTCTCTTGATTGGGTCATTTTCTTGATTGAATACATTTGGATTGTTTCTTATTGGTGCATGGATTTCACGGTTTGTGGATCTGAGTAGTATGGGTATTGCGTGTCAGTAGAGTAGTTGGTATTCGATAAGATGGAGTCGTCGGATCCAGGATCGATGGGTTCTATCAGATTTGATTGCGGTATATTTAGAAGGATAATATCGGAAGTCGGCTTAGGAAATTACTATAGTTATTTTTGAAGGATAGGGAGCTCAATGACTTGTTGATTTGATGAATGAGTATGAGTTTCTAGGTGTTCTTTCATTATCGGCAGTGTACGAAGGTTTTAGAATGAGGTGTTGTTAGGTATGAGGTTTATTACCGGGATTGGGTTGTTCTGAGCAGATACTGTGATCGGAGATTTTGCTATGGGTATTTGAGTTATGTGGTATATTTTGTGATTATATCTTGGGTTATGTTGCGATTTGGTACAACTTGTTCAGACTTATAGAGCGTGTAGGTTGCGAGATTCAGATCTTATAAGGAATTTCGGATGCTGGAAAATTGGATTCTAAGGCTTATGGACTAGGTTGAATTGAGAACTTTCCATTATGTTGTCTTATCGGACCTATATGGGATAGGGTGACATGGGATCACCCTCGGGTACTTTCATGGTAAGGTTATACGGCGGTTTGATGGTTTTGGGAAAAACTTTCGGAGGTCCGTGGTAGAATTAGGCTTGAATTGGCGAAATACGATTTTTGGCGATTTTCGGTCGGCAGTGGAAAATTTGCTATCGGGGTAGGAATGAAATTCCGGAAGTTGGAATAGGTTCGTAGTGTCATTTGTGATGTGTGTGCAAATTTTCAGGTCATTTGGACATGGTTTGGTTGGTTTCGGCATCGTTGGCGAATTTCGGAAGTTTAAAAATCCTTAGGCTTGAACTTCGGGTTGATTTGATATTTTGATGTTGTTTGGAGTGGTCCGAAGGTTGGAATAAGTTTGAATAGTGGTATATAACTTGTCGACATTTTTGGTTGAGGTCCCGAAGGCCTCGGGATGAATTCAGATGGTTAATAGAAAGATTGGAACTTGGTTTGAGCAGTTGTAGCTGCTGTTTCTGTCATTTCCACACCTGCGGATTGGGGACCATAGGTGAGAGGCCGAAGATGCGAGAGAGATGCCGCAAATGCGGAGAATTGGAAGCTGAGGCAAATCCACAGGTCAGCACAAAGGACCGCACATGCAACACCGCAGATGCGGGTGTTGACCGCAGAAGTGGGATTTTCTGAGTTATGTGAAAACCGCACCTGCAATGATTTTTCTGCAGGTGCGGCATCGCAGAAGCGACATGGTGACCGCAGATGCAGAAGACGCTGGGCAGAAAGTATAAAAGGTTTCCTTCACGAATATTTGCCTAATTTCTCCATTTTATTGAAGACAGGTTTTGAGCTTGGGAAGTGATTTCTCAAGAGGGATCAAGGGTTTTCAGTTGGGTAAGCACTTTAAGCTTTATCACTTGTGTTATGACGATTTTTCCATTGTTTAATCATGATAATTGTGGAAATTAGGGAAGAAATTTGGGGGATTAGGGCTTGAAATTTGGAGAGTTTAATGTGAGGATTCGAGGGGGCATTTGTCGTCGGATTTTGATGGTTTTCGTATGTATAGACTCGGGAGTGAAAGGAGTTTCTAGTTTTGTAAGTTTTATCGGATTTCGAGACGTGGGACCGGGTGTCGGGTTTTTCCAATTTTGGGATTTTTGATGAAATTTGATTATTTTCGCGTGGGTTTTGTTCCTTTAGCGTATGTTGATGATATGAATCTGATTTTGAATAGACTCGGGGCGATTTGAAGCTGAGTCGAGAGACAAGGGCATCACGGAGTAGATTCTCATTCGGATCGAGGTAAGTAATGATTATAAATCTTGTCCTGAGGGTATGAAACCCCAGATTTCACATAGATTCACTATTTTGAAGTGGTGCACATGCTGGATGACGAGCGTGTGGCATGCACTGTTGGGGATTGTGACTTGGTTCGTCCCGTAGCAACTATTAAGTTGCGTATTTTACTGAAAACCATATGATATTTTATGTTTTAGAAAGTATCTCTACATTTTGGGTTGAATGCCGTATTTGGGCCTCGTGCCAAGTTATTTGAACCCTTGGGAGATTTTACTACTATTTCCTTACTGTTTTAATCTAAAATCTGTACTCAGTCATGCTATGTTTTTACTGATTTCATAACTCAGTCTTATTTACTCCTTTTTGATGCATAAATGTTATTTGGGGTGACCACCCTGTTTTATTGATAGCCCAAGTGGCTTGAGATGTTTCTGACTGAATGAGGCCGAGGGCCTGTGCGCTGAGGATATTATGGGATCGGACTGCGCGCCGTATCATGTTGTTACTGATTCATGATTATGTGAGGCCGAGGGCCTGATTGATTATGCCATGAGATGGTTTGTTATAAAGCTTGGGTTGTAGGAGCCCCCCCGGAGTCTGTACACCCCCTAGTGAGCGCAAGTACCTGCTGAGTGCGAGTGCCGAGTGATGAGTGATTGGGAGGAATGAGTGGCTGTGAAGTTGCCCGAGGGGCTGATTCTAAGTGATTGTGAGGTATGTCTGAGGGGCCGATTTTGAGTGATGTTATGCCCGAGGGGAGGTTTATGATACTTGTTTTTTCCCGAGTGATGTTAAACTGTTGGAAAAATAATTTCAAATGATTTTTATTGAAATTTCCTTTTAAGCGTGATGATTTGACATATGTACTGTTGGGAAAAAGAGATGTACTTACTGTGAATTTATAACATGTACTTATGTGTTTCTTACTTCTCAGACCTTATTCACATTTATTACTTACTGAGTTGGCATACTCACATTACTCCCTGCACCTTGCGTGCAGATTCAGGTGCTAGGGCATCAGAGTGAGAGCTTATTTTCCTGTCTTAGAAGGTTTCGGAGATTCGCGAGGTAGTTGCACAACGTCCGCAGGCTTGCCTTCTCCTTCCTACTTTTTATAGCATTTATATTTTTCCCAGACTTGTATATTTAGTTCAGTTGCTCATGACTAGTGACTCCGGGATTTTGGGTTGTATTTAATTCTTGGTATATCCTTACTTGTTTTGAAATGCTTAAACAGAACTTTTATGAAATTTCAGATTAGTAATGAATTAAATGAAAAGTTCCTTTATGCTATAAGTAGTGAATTGGCTATCCTACTATCACGATAGGCGCCATCAAGGCCAGGGGATTTTGGGGTCGTGACACTTAATCTCTTAATTTTATAGGGATAATTCAATTAGGAAGTCTTGTTAGTCTTCAGAAGGAGCTAATATAGAATTATTACCCGACGCTAATTAACATAAAATCGCTCAAATTTGTAAAATCACGAAATATATTGGATTGTTACTTGAGTGTAATTCCCAATGCATCCATACTTGTAGTCATTGATCATTTTATTTGCTTTCTAGGTTAGTTTATATTTTTGCAATTAGACATAAATATTTTCTCAAAACCTTTTTAAGTGTTTGGCTTAGCATAATAAGTGATAATTCTCTTACACGCCTAATCTCCTATATTGTTCTCTGTGGGATTCGACCCCGAATCATAGTTGGGTAAATTATATTGCATATGATCGTGCCCATTTACTTTTTATTAGTGGAATTGGACGTCATCAAAATTGACGCCGTTGTCGGGGAACAATTTGGCGTATTTAGGTTGTTTGGGAAGTAAGCGTATGTTCTTTGGTCCAAACTTGTGAATATTTGTGTAATTAGTTTTTTTATCTTTGTTTATCTTCTTATTTGTTTTCTTGGTTTTATAAATGGCATCATATGATGAAAATTGGTCGGATAGTAGTTGTTCATACTTTGATGGCCCTTTTCTTTATTGTGGAGGACCACACTCTTGGCAAAATTGTTTAAATTCTCCCGAGGGCGTATTGTGCGCACAATCTCAAAACCATGAGTGGAATATCTGTGATAAGTTTGGTAGTCAAAATGGCCATTAGGATAATTGTGCTTATTTGTCCTTCCCCTCCCAGATCCCCCACTATGATGATTCTACTTTTTGTGATAACAAGTATAGGGATATGGAAGTAGAAGAAATTGACATGGTCAAAATGCAGAGTTCAAGCTCATGATAGAAAGGCTACTTGAAGGAGGAAACAAAACCTTCCATAGAGGTTGAAGCCAAAAATTCTTCTTTGGTGCTTGATAAAAATCAAGAATAACTCTTAAATAATCAAAATGAGAGGATGATGCTCATGTTGGAGACCATTTTTGAAAATGAGGAGAAACATAACTTTGCACTCGAGGACTTGAAACATGTTTTGACTCAAAAAGATGAGAATATCCGCATTTTGGAAGATCAAATGAAAATACTGGTTGAGGATCACTATGCCCACCAACTTGAGAGTGTGGAAAAAGGTCAAGAAGTGTCAAATTTCGAGGAAGAAAGTGAGCTTTATTTTGAGGAATCAAGAATTGAACATCGTCCAACCGACTTCATACTTGTTAATGATGCCGATAAAAAAAGTAATTAGATTCAATCGGTGTAATCGAAAATATGGTTGAAGCTGACTCTCGTTCGGGGGAAAAAGAGGATGTCAAAATCCAAAAAATATTGTAATTTGGAGACTTGATGCGACATTCCAAGTATTTCTCAATATTAGAGTTGTGTGGTGATATGGGAAATGAACTACATGAATCATTAAGGGATTGTGAAGAGGAAAGGCATAGGCCATACATTTTACAATTTGAAGGCACAAGAAGGCAAAATGACGTTCCTCACATGAATGCCAAGAAATGCAAAATGAAGAAATTAAAGTTTGGCTTGATCATCTACCTACCACCCCCGTCGCTCGTGGTCACAAACTTGATTCCAAGTTAGTTGCCCAGTTCATATCTTCCAAGTGGTAAGAAAAGTGATAAAGTTGATTAGCGTCGTGCTACGACATTAAATGCGCCGCTTGGTGGGAGGCAACCCATTGTTTTCAACTTTTTAGTCGATTTTGAAATTTTCTTTTTTAGAATAGTTTATTATGTTATTTTTTACTAATCTGCAAAGTTTCAGATTTTTTGGAGTTGAATTGAGGAGGTTGAGGTGTTTGAACAAGACAAAATAGTGGTTGTCCAGCAGAGATCTGGTGCAACCGCATCTGCGGAAATATCCTCGCAGATGCGGCTTCGCATAAGCGCCAAAAACACTATAGATGCGATAAATTCGCAGAAGCGGTTCAATAACCGCACCAGCGTAGGCACAGAAGTGGTTAAAAGCTCGCAGTTGCGGTCATCGGGTAATTTTAAAGTATCCATATGGGCTTCAACAGGTAAAATTCAAAACCCCCCTTCCCCAAAAATCAAAACTTCCTCTCATCTCTCACATTCATCTCCATTGCTCGTGCACTCTACTGCTCTCACACAAAACAACTCAGGTAAATCTTTATCTCTACTCTGCTTCTCTTTTACCATTCTTCTTCTTCTTCTTCTTCATATTTTCTTGTTCTTTTTCTTTCCTCTCCATGGCTACTTTTGGAACAGTCCCCCCCCCCTCCTCTTTATTATCAATGTTACTTTTAGGAATGATGGACATTGGTTGAGAGTATATTTGTGTGTGTTGTTGATGATGAAAAATAATTTTTGGAGAAATCTGAGTACCCAATTTGTTTAAAGAAGCATAACTTCTCTTTGCTTGTCATGTGTTCGATAAATTGTCCAAAAGAAAGTTTTTGGCTAAGTACCGTAAAATCAGGTTTAATAGAGTCGTATGTTCATGTAGTGCACTAATTTAGAATTCTTGAGTATAAATTATATGCTAAAATAATTCTTAGAAGTTAAAAGAGTCAAAAATTTCTGGGCTTTTGAACCTCTGATGAACACCGCAGATGTGTAAGATGGGTCGCAGATGCGGCATCTCACCTGCAATGTAAAATCCGCAGGTGCGATATTTTGTCAGCTAGGAAAATTTCGCAGAAGAGGAACCGCACCTGCGTTGACTTTTCCGCATGTGTGTAACTGGAAGATTTGGCAAAAAATAGTGGCTTTGCAATTTTTGCTTGTTGGGCCCGTTCGACTTGATTCTTTGGCCTAATTGCATTGTTGTGAATTCCTTAACATGATTATAATTCCCGACTAACTTGGTTTTCATTTTTAGGTACTTCAAACTTCAAAAATGGACCCGAACTTGAACAAAAATGTGGCGTCTGTCACACCCCTTTTTTAGCAACCACACGAACCCTCTTAAAATTAAAAAGATTTGTAAAGTTCAAAAAGGGTTTTCGAATTGAACGTGAAAAAAATTGTGTTCAAAAGGACTTTTCAGAGTCGCCACCTGACATTTGATTTCGGCGTGTCAGGTCACCGTTTTTAGAAATAATTTTTCCTTTTAAAAACACTTTGGACTCCAAAACTAAGTCTGCACCAGAGTTCTAGGTAAGGGGGTTCATTTGACTCGGGGAGAAGGTGTTAGGCATTCCCCGAGTCTCGTGAAAGACACGGTTGCGTACTCGATCTAATTGGGTTTAAAGGATACTCAAATTGAGATAAAACACACGAAAACAGAAAATAAACACAAAAGAGGCTCGAGGTCGTCCCCACCTAAAAAAGAGATTAAAATAAAAATAAAATATTTAAAGTTCTATTCTACGCTTCCCCACATCATCCAATCTCTGGCCTTCATTTACATTCACTTAGGGGCATACCCTGAATAATAATATATACAAACTCTACGGGGCATTCCCCTGAATATAAACTAACTAAAGGGGAAACCTCTCACCTCAAAACCAAAAGCAAATAAATAGAAAAATATCCTAAGATTGCCTACCCAGGTGTGGTCGGCCTAAACATGCTACTAGTGGGTAAGAGTTTAGCTTTAACAGAAAGAGAACACAGGTCTTGTCACGACCCAAATTTCCCTCTGTTGGGTATCGTGATGGCACCTAGTCTTAGGGACTAGGTAAGCCTAACATTTCCACTGAACGAAAATAATAATAAAAGAATCGTAACAATCTCGATATAGACATCTTGACATAGTTTACAATTTTCCAAAACCCGGTAAATACAAGTCATAAGCTGTACGAAATCTTTTTATCAAATATAAATACAACTGTCTAGGAATAAGTAAGTACAATTGAATATAAATAAAACAAGAAGGTGACTCCGAAGCCTGCGAACGCAGCAACAGGTTACCTTGAGTCTCCTCAGCAATGATTTGCGCAGCTACTAACAAAAATATCCTGGATCTGCGCACAAAAATGTGCAGAAGTGTAGTATGAGCACACCACAGCGGTGCCCAGTAAGTATCAAGACTAACCTCGGTGAAGTAGTGGCGAGGACTAGTGAAGACACCACCGGTCTAATAAGTAAAAAGGCATAAATGTATAAATGACCGAAACATAATATTTATCTAAAGATTTTCAATATAATTAACGATACGATTGAATAATACGGAAGAAAATTCAATAATTACGATCAACGGACAACATAATAGAAATACGCAAAGAGAATGGAAAGAATGCAATCCAAATGGCGAGAATCACAACCCAATAAAAGCACTAGCAACTCAGCGCTGCATCAATTTATTCACGTTAGGGNCGGAACTCAGTCCGCAACTCAGAATTTGTCATGCAATGCAGTACAGGGGAAAGCTCCCGGAATCACGTCCGTAGTCCCACTTTAAATATGCGATACAGTACAGGGGGAAAGCTCCAGGATCTCTGTCCGTAGTCCCAATTTAAATATGCGATGGAGTACAGGGGGAAAGCTCTCGAATCTCTGTCCGTAGTCCCAATTTAAATATGCGATGCAGTACAAGGGAAAGCTCCCGGATCTCTGTCTGTAGTCCCAATTTAAATATGCGATGCAGTACAGGGGAAAAGCTCACGAATCTCTGTCCGTAGTTCCAATTTAAATATGCGATGCAATACAGGGGGAAAATTT
>ML418251.1:34033-97292 GCA_005239525.1 Nicotiana knightiana | reverse complement strand
CTTTATTATCATTGTTTACATTAAATTGTTAGTTAATTGTTAGTTTATTATTTTGTTAATAGAATTAGTTAAACAACACAAATTGATATTCAAAAGTCTTAAGAAAATTGATTTAACACCAGTTTAGTATTTTATAAACTCAATTGATACGTTCAATTCTCTGTGGGATCGACTTTGGGCTTAATACCCCAAATTATATTTGCAGCGCCCGCTTAGTCTTTTTATAAGACATAGTTGAGCGTGATCATGGCTCCAGCATTTTGAAGCCACAAGGCATGACTTTATAACAATAAGTCCCCATGTTTTTAATAAAGGAGGTTTTTTCCTCGTCTGAGGGATCGATTTTGATATGATTATAACCAGAATACGCATCTGGAAAGCTTAACAATTCATGACTTGTGGTGGCATCAATCATTTGATCTATATGTGGTAATGGGAATGAATCTTTGGGGCATGCTTTATTTAAGTCAGTATAATCTACGCATACTCCCCATTTGCCATTCTTTTTAGGTACTACCACAGTGTTAGCTAGCCAGTTAGGGTACGTTACCTCTCGTATCGAACCAATTATCAAGAGTTTTTGTACCTCTTCGTCAATCACTTGGTTCTTGAATGGTCCTTTCTTTCTTTTCTTCTGCTTAACAGGTACGAATGATGGATCTTCATTTAGTTTAGGAGTCATCACTTATGGTGGGATACCTGTCATATCTGAGTGGGACCACGCAAAGCAATCCGCGTTAGCCTTTAAATAATCAATTAACTTACCTCTTCGATCGGGGCTCAGCCTCGTGCCTATATACACTTTCTGTCCAGGTTTTTGTTCAAACAATGGAACAACTTCGAGCTCTTCCGTAGTTGTTTTGATGTGCTCGTCTTCCTCCGGTTCATGAATGACGTCTGGTCTGAAATATACATCTGTGTGGTCCAATGCATCTTCCGTTGTGACTTGATTCACCTTCTCGTGAGTATCTTCTTTCGTACTTGTTTCAGCAATAATACCTTCCGTACCTATTTGGGTAGTAATTTATTCCATACCTGCTTGGGAGATTCCCTTATCTTTTGATTCTTCCACCTCTACTTTTTTGTTGTAGTGTACCACGGAATTTATATTTCTCGCAGTTTGCTGATCGCCTCTAATTTGTTGAATCCCTCATTCGGAGGGGAATGTAATTAGCTGATCCAAGGTGGATGGTATTGCTTTCATGTCGTGGATCCATGGCCTTCCCATGATTACGTTATAAGCCATGTCAGTATCGATGACTTGGAACCTGGTATATTACTCCCTCAACATAAGTGCTAAGTTCAATTTCCCCTTTTGTTATAACCGTAGAGTTATCACCCCGATATGGTTCGTGCCTTTGGGATTTCTTGATTCCCCAATACCATTTCTTCCACGACTCTTAGAAAAATGATATTTACTGAAATACCTGGATCAATCAACACTCTTTTTATGTTAGTGTCATGAACAAGTAAGGATATTACCATAGCATCGTTGTGAGGAAGCATTAATCCGTCGATATCTGCATCATCGAAGGTTATATCGTCTGCTTCCAGATTTTCACTAACCTGCTTTCCGTGTGTAATTGTGAACTTCGTGGCCGCTTTGCAGACCACTCCGTTTACTTCTTCACCTCCATGTATCACGTTGATGGTTCGTTTTGGAGATGGAGGTTTTGGGGGCTCCCGCCTGTTATTTATGTATTCCTGTTTACCTTTTTCACTAAAAAATTATGTTAATAGCCCTGTTTCAATAAATGTTCTATGTCACCTTGCAATAATCTGCAATCTGCAGTTCTGTGTCCATGATCACTATGGAATTCAAACCAGAAATCTGGGTTTTTCTTATTCGGGTTTGACCTCATTTCTTTGGGACATCGAACCTTATCACCCATATTTCTTAATACTTAAATTAGTTCGTAGGTACTTACATTGAAGGTGTGATCCCCAATTCGTGCATTACCTATAGTTCGTTCATCCTGATCCTTTCTGGATCTTGATGAGGATGAGCCTGCATCTCTACTTGGTGGTCTATACCCTGACCGAGTGTTTTCGAACATGGGATGAGTTTCTCATCCCGAAGGTCCCCTATAAGGATCGTACCTATTTTTACCTGACCTCCTGTCTGATTCGGAACGTCTGGAACCGATACGATCTTCATCTTTCGAAAGATGTGGTATCTTCTTCTATTTAAAGTTTAGTACTTTACATGTTATAGACATCATTCCATGTCGTAGCTGGGAATTCTCTCAAGCTTTCCTTAAGTCTTCTCGTGACTTCAGAACTTTTGTCATTTAAATTGCTTGCAAATGCCATGGTTGCCCAATTATCAGGCACCCTTGGTAGTAGCATTCTTTCTCGTTGAAACCTGTCTACAAATTCACGAAGTAGTCTGTGTCTCCTTGTTTTAATTTAAAAATGTCCTCCATCCTTTTCTCGACTTTTTGCGCACCAGAGTGTGCCTTTATGAAAGAATCTACAAGCTCAGCAAAAGAATCAATAGAGTTTTCATGGAGAAGAGAATACCAGGTTAGCGCCCCTTTGGTAAGTGTTTCTCCAAACTTTTTAACTAGGACCGACTCAGTTTCTTGTTTAGTTAAGTCATTGCCCTTCACTCCGGTGGTAAAAGCAGTCACATGGTCGCGTGGGTCGGTTGTCCCGTCATACTTAGGAACGTCAGGCATTTTAATCTTCTTGGGTATAGGCAAGGGTGTTGCGCTTGGTTTCCAAGGTTGTTGAGAATATATATCAACATCAATGCCTTTGATAACAGGTGGTACTCCAGGAATTTGCTCGATTCGATCGTTTTGTTCCTTCACTTGTTTCAGCAAGGTTAGTAGTAAATTTTGTAATGCAGAGTTATTAGGCATACCTGGTCTCGCTTCGAGAGATTTGTAAGGAGTATCATCCCTTGCTGAGTTTACCAACCCAGACTGAGGATTTTCCACAGTGATAGTGTTATTGGGAGGTGGTGTCAGTGATGCAGGTAATGCCGTTGGTAATCCCCTTGCAAATTCTTGCAAAGCTTGTCCCACATACACTGCAATCATTTGCTTTACCCGATCTTGTTCTACCGTTTGATCATTATTATCGTTGTTGTTATTGGATCTTTCTGGGGATTGTTCCCTTGAACCATGTAGGGTTCCTAAAGGTGATGGAACCGGGGTTCCATTTCTCTGCTGGTTGTTGTCGTTGGAGTTCGTCATAGTTCAGAGGGTTTCGCTTGAAAAGCAAACAAAGATTATCATAGTTCCCGGTAACGGAACCAATTTATTTAATCGAAGAATTAGATCCTTTAACCAAAGCTATTTTTAGGATGAACACGGGTTTCTGATAACCAAGGCAAGACTGATTATTGTAAGTAATTAAATAAAGAAAAATCAATGAGATACATGAAAAGTAAAGTGTATTGCAATAGTAGTTCGGATGTCCCTTACAGGTTATATTTTACTCCCTTATATAGGGTATTTCCTAATATAACGTCTGTCCTTTTCAGTGATTGAGCATTAATGATTAATTATGACATTAATGTAACGTTACAATGAGTAACCGTAACTATTGCGTGAATGTTGTGTAACGTGTGGATCACTAATTGAAATATCTCTGAATCTGCCCTTTGTTCCGCCCAGATACATTTTGACTGTGTCTCTTCATCTTCTCAATCAGATTGAGACTTCCGTAGCTAATTAACCCGTGGGTGTGATTTGTCGTGTCTCTTTGCCTCATACCTCTTCATAGAGTCCCGTCCAGCTGTCGTATCTTCATTGCTCCACGTAGACTGTTGAGTCATCAAGATTTATTACATGTGTGAAACTCTTTTTTACCAATACAGCAAGTAGTTTTAGGAACCAGCGTTATTCATAGACAAAATTATAAAGGTTGTTGCACACTGATTATTAAGATGGCAAATTCCCAATTATTAATCCTACAGATGTTGCGCCTAGGTGATTTATGTAATAAAGACAGTGGCATCTATTGGGAGAAACCCAGAATTACACATACTCTTGATAATGGCCTAAGTGAGCGATGAAAAATGTTAAAAGGGGGCGTCATTAATAGTTATTAAGGTGAATAGTGGTATCCTATAGACAGGATTTCTAACGATTAGCACTTGGGAACCTGATTTTATTGTTATACTTTAACCTTATAGGCGGGTTTTCTAGGTGAAAAATGCGATGCAATAACAGATGAAATGATTAGAGTCCTATAGGCATGATCTCTAATGGATATGCTACAGCAATGCAAATTAAAGGAAAGTTCAACGATATTTATTTCCTACGGGAAGGTTTTTTAATAACATGTAGCAACAAAGATATTAAATAATTTGAGCTCATGCTTTGCTAGTAGACAAATAGCGCAAGTGTGTGATTTTCCTAATGGAATGATTTCTACAGTGTGCATAGAGAATGAACGACATAATCAAGCACATCATTCAATCCTATAGGCATGTTGTCTAACCATCATATTAATATTAAGATCTACCCCATCCCCTTTTACTAGAAACCCCAATCGTTGATACAAAGATTATTATAGGCCTAATTAATGAGTAAAGTAACAATATTACATAACAGTGAACATTTCACGACCCAAATTCCCAACCCGCGGGATCGTGATGGCGCCTAACACAATACTTACTAGGCAAGCCAATGTTAGAAACTAATTAACCATTTTCTTTTGAACATTTACTTAAACACAATAAGACAATTTAAAATAAACTAAATCCAATAATTTTCAACGAATAACTTCATGAATAATACTAATAATCAATAATTAAGCCGAACCACGAACTAAATATATAACTATAACACTACCACAGGGTCTGGCGTAACAATTCACGAACCACTAAGAATACTACAAATAATGGGCTGAAGAATTATGTATCTGTTTTGAATATGCTAAAACAGTGTCTATAAAATTAAGAGAAGACTCTAGGAATCTGCGGACGCCAGCAGATCTACCTCGTGCCTCCGAGTATATGATGGCAGCTACTAAAATCTCCTAACTTTGACCGGTACTTGAATCTGCACAAAAGAGTGTAGAGTGTAGTATCATTACAACCGACCCCATGTACTGAGTAAGTGCCGAGCCTAACCTCGACGAAGTAGTGACGAGGCTACAGAGGGGCATTTAAAATATAACCTATAAACAATATATAATAAATTAAGAAGGAAAAATTCTAAAATAAACAAAACAATAACTGTAGCAACAATTAGAATAACTCAGCCACTTTTTCCAGGTGTCAGCTATAACCAAATCTCACATAAGTTTCCAAATTTACAAACTTTGACTTTAAAAATAAAAGTAAGTGCAAAATATGAAAAGTAATAAAGTAAAACAGTTCAAATCTTCGCTTTTGAAAATCAATAAAACATAAGTGTCATCCCTTACCGCTCCTTGTTGCGGCGTGCAACCTGCTCCCACCTATCCACCCTTATTGCTCCTCCCTATATATATCACCCGTATTGCTCATGTTGCAGCGTGCAACCCGATCCCACCTGTCCACCCTTATCACTCCCTGTTCCGGCGTGCAACCCGCTCCCACCAGACATATCTTATCACTTTATTTATGAAAATTTTCACAATTCAGGCCAAAGCCCTTCACAATAGTTTTGACTCAACAATTATAAAAAGAATTATGTACAACTCATAAACTTCATCAATAATCATCTCACAATGAGACCAACCAGAATATATATAATCAAATACTGTCAACCAGCTTATCCTTTTTATGTATCACAATGAAACCAAGGGAAGAACCAACACTTCCAAATACTTGAAACAATATCTAACAACAAGTTAATGAAACCAAGTAATCATGGAGACATCAATGAGCATAAAACAATTAAGCCATGAATCACATAAATTGGAAACGCGAAAAGGGATCATGTTCAACAACCAAATTGGTAGTGTATAGATACTTGTCACCTCACCTACACCACACACATGCAAATTCACTTAGCAATTAAGTGGGGATTCCTATTCCCTCAAGTCAAGTTTAAACCAAGCACTTAAACCCAAGCCCGCTTGGTCTAAACTCAAGTTTTAGACCAAAACCTGTTTACCCAATCTCCCCCGAGCCTAGATATACAATTGGTTTTTGAATCCGACCTCAATTCGAGGTCTAAATCCCCAAATTTTGAAATTCCTAAGTTCTACCCAAAACCCCCAATTTTTACCATGAAAACTCTAGATTATTAGTTGAAATCTTGTTAAAAGTTGTTAAGGAATGAAAGGAATTAGTTAGAGATCACTTACCAATTATTTGGAGAAGTTTGGGTCTTTGGAAAATCGCCTATGGAGGTTTAGGGTTTGAGAGAATTGAAAAAGAAGTGAAAACCCCGTCTAAAATCTGACGTCCGAATCATGTCAAACCAACTTCGATTCTCATCAAACTTCACCGATAGGACTTAAATATCATAACAAACTTGTTCGGGGCTCCGGAACCAAAATACGGGCCTGATACCAACAATTTCACATATTATTTTATTTTTTTATTTCCTGTAATGACCAGTTGAACAATTTTCTTCAAAAATTGTTTTCTAAGGCTAGGGACCTCGAAATTCAATTCCGGGCATACGCCCAAGTCCCATATTTTACTGCGGACCTCCCGGATTGTCGGAACACATATCTGGGTCCGTTTACTCAAAATGTTGACCAAAGTCAACTAAAACCAAATTTTAACTCTAGAAATTACTATTTCTCATATTTTCACATAAAAGCTTTCCGGTTTTACGCCCGGACTGCGCATGAAAATCGAGGTAAATAAAATTAATATTTTTAAGGCTAATGAGCCTGTAATGGAGTCTTAATTTATAAGATGACCCTTTGGGTCATCACAATCTACACCTCTAAAACAAACGTTCGTCCTCGAACGGACATAGAAAATTATCTGAACTGGCAAACAAGTGGGGATATCTACTTTGCATATCCAACTCGGACTTCCAAGTAGCTGCCTCAACAGGCTGACCCATCCACTGCACTCGAACTGAAGGGTAACTCTTTGATCTCAACTGACGAACCTGCCGGTCTAGAATAGCTACCGGCTCCTCCTCATAAGTCAAATCTTTGTCCAATTGGACAGAGCTAAAGTCTAATACGTGGGACGGGTCACCATGATATTTCCGGAGCATAGATATACCGGATGAACGGAGGATAACCGTGGAGGCAACGCAAGTCTATAAGCTACCTCCCATACTCTATAAAGAATCTCAAATGGCCCGATATACGTAGGGCTCAACTTTCCCTTCTTCCCAAATCTCATGACACCCTTCATGGGCGATACCCGAAGTAATACTCTCTCTCCAACCATGAATGCCACATCATGAACCTTACGATCAACATAACTCTTTTGCCTAGACTGAGCTGCACGAAGTCGATCCTGTATAATCTTGACCTTATCTAAGGCCTCTTGAACTAAGTTTGTACCCAATAACTGAGCCTCTCCCGGCTCAAACCACCCAACTGACGATCTACACTGTCTACCATATAATGCCTCATAGGGATCCATATGAATGCTCAACTGATAACTATTATTGTAGGAAAACTCTGCTAACGGCAAGAATTGATCCCAAGAACCCCCAAAGTCAATAACACAAGCGCGGAGCATATCCTCTAAAATCTGAATAGTACGCTCGGACTGCCCGTCCGTCTGAGAATGAAATGCGGTGCTCAACTCAACTCTGGTACCTAACTCTCGCTGAACTGCCCTCCAAAAGTGTGAGGTAAACTTAGTATCTCGATCAGAAATGATAGACACGAGCACACCGTGAAGGTGAACAATCTCTCGAATATATATCTTTGGCAACCGCAAGTACTTGCCACTGAAATGAAATGTGCTGATTTAATCAACCTATCCACAATAACCCAAACGGCGTCGAACTTCCTCTAAGTCCGTGGGAGTCCAACAACAAAGTCCATAGTGATACGCTCCCACTTCCACTCAGGAATCTTTATCTGCTGAAGTAAACCACCAGGTCTTTGATGCTCATATTTCACCTGTTGGCAATTCAAACAACGAGCCACATAAGCAACAACATTCTTTTTCATCCTTCTCCACCAGTAGTGTTGTCGCAGGTCCTGGTACATCTTGGCAGCACCCGGGTGAATAGAATACTTAGAACTGTGAGCTTCTTCAAGAATCAACTCAAGAAGGCCATCAACATTAGGCACACAGATACGACCCTGCATCCTCAAAACACCATCATCTCTAACGGTAACCTTCTTGGAACTACCATGTCGAGTTGTGTCCCTAAGGACCATCAAGTGTAGGTCCTCATTATGTCAATCTCTGATACGCTCTAATAAGGAAGACCGAGCAATGGTACAAGCTAGGACATGGCTGGTCGAAATATCCAACCTCACGAACTGATTAGCCAATGTCTGAATATCTAAAGCTAACGGTTTCTCACCAACTGGAATACATGCAAGGCTGCCCATACTTACTGCTTTCCTACTCAATGCATCAGCCACCACATTAGCCTTCTCCGGATGATACAATATAGTGATGTCATAATCTTTCAATAACTCTAACCATCTCCTCTGTCTCAAATTAAGATCCTTTTGCTTGAACAAGTACTAGAGGCTACGATGATCCGTGTAAATCTCACATGGCACGCCATAAAAATAGTGCCTCCATATTTTCAATGCATGAACAATGGTTGCCAACTCTAAGTCGTGGACAGGATAATTCTTCTCATGAATATTTACTGTCGAGATGCATATGCTATCACCCTACCCTCTTGCATCAATACCGCTCCCAACCCAACATCGGAAACATCACAATATACCGTGAAAGATCCTGAATCTGATGGTAACACCAATACCAGGGCCGAAGTCAAGGCTGTCTTGAGCTTCTGGAAGCTCACCTCACACTCATCTGACCATTTAAATGGGGCACCCTTCTGAGTCAATCTTGTCATCGGGTCTGCTATAGACGAGAACCCCTCCACAAAACGAAGGTAGTATCCCGCCAAACCCAAGAAGCTCCTGATTTCCATGGCTGAAGTGGGTCTAGTCCAGTTCTTGACTGCCTCTATCTTCTTAGAATCTACTTGAATACCCTCTACTGATACGATATGACCCAAGAAAGCTAGTAATTCTAACCAGAACTCACACTTCGAAAAATTTTCATACAACTGATTGTCCCTCAAAGTCTGGAGTGCTATACGGAGGTGTTGTGGATGCTCCTCCCGACTGCGGGAGTATATAAGAATATCATCAATGAACACAATTACGAAGGAATCCAGATAAGGCTTGAAAACTCGATTCCTCAAGTCCATAAATGTTGCTGGGGCATTATTTAAGTCAAAAGACATCACCAGAAATTCATAGTGCCTATATCTCGTCCGAAAGGTAGTCTTAGGGACATCATATGCTCTAATCTTCGACTGATGGTATCCTGATCTCAGATCAATGTTCGAAAACACACTGGCACCCTGAAGCTGATCAAATAGATAATCAATTCTTGGAAATGGATACTTATTCTTGATAGTAACTTTATTCAACTACCGGTAATCTATGAACATTCTCATCGATCCATCCTTCTTTTTTACAAACAAAACTGGTGCACCCAGGGCGAGACACTAGGCCTGACGAAACCTTTATCAAGTAGGTCTTGCAACTTTTCTTTCAATTCTTTCAATTTTGGTGGGGCCATCCAATATGGAGGAATAGAAATGGGCTGAGTTCCCGGGGTAACATCAATATAGAAATCGATATCCCTGTCGGGTGGCATCCCCTGCAGGTCTGCAGGAAACAATTCGGAAAACTCCCGAACAATAGGAACTGACTCTATTGAAGGAATCTCGGCATCAGAATCACGGATATGAGCCAAATAAGCCAAACATCCTTTCTCAACCATCGACGAGCCTTGGCATAAGAAATCACTCTGCTGGGAGAATGACCAGGAGTCCCTTTCCATTCTAACCGAGGCAATCTTGGCAAATTTAAAGTATATGTCTTGGAATGATAGTCCAAGATGACATAATAAGGTGACAACCAATCCATGCCCAAAATAACATCAAAATCGACCATGTCAAGAAGCAAAAGGTCTACACTAGTTTCAAGACCCTCAATAATGACTACGCATGAACGATATACACGATCTACAACAATAGCATCCCCCACCGGCGTAGACACATAAACAGGGACACTCAAAGAATCGTGGGGCACAACCAAATACGAAGCAAAATAGGATGACACATAAGAATAAGTAGACCCCGGATCAAACAAAACTTAAGTACCTTTATTACAAACTGAAATGGTACCTGTGATAAATGCATCAAAGGACTCCACCTCGGGTCTGGCTGGAAATGCATATAATCGGGGCTGGGCCCCACCACCCTAAACTGCATCACCGGGAGGACCCCTGACAGGTGGTACTCCACCTCTAACGGGCTGTCCACCACCTCTAGCATGCTGACCTCCACCTCTAAAATTCTGATCTCTACCTCGGACTACCTGACCCATACCCCTGGTTGGCTGGGCAGGGGGTGCTGCAGCTGGTGCCGGAACTATAACACGAGAATTCTGGTACTGAGGTTGATTACCTAAAAATTTCGGACAAGCTCTCCGAATGTGCCCATACTCACCACACTCATAACATCCATCTTGATACTGGGGCTGACTTTGACAAACCGTCTAACCACGATAATAACTCTGAATAGGAGGTGCTTTGATAGGGGTTGACTGATCAGAATAAGGCAAGTAAGAGCCACGACCTCCTGAGGCACCATGGGACGTCTGAACTGTTGAATTGAATGGCCTGGAAGAATGTCCTCTACCCTGAGTATTTCCGCCTCCAGAAGAGGCACCGCTAAATATACCGGAATGGTGAGGTCTCTTGTCTAAACCCTGACCTCCCATCCCGAGAATCGTCTCAACTCTCCTGGCCATATTGGCCGCATCATGAAATGAAATCTCAGTCCCTGTCTCCTTAGACATCTGCAACCTGATAGGCTAGGCAAGGCCCTCAATAAATCTCTTAAACCTCTCTCCCTCAGTAGGCCACAAAAGAATAGCATGCCGAGCCAAACCCAGAAAATGATTCTCATACTAGGTAACGGTCACGCCACCTTACTGAAGATTCTCAAACTGATGACGCTTCTCTTCTCTCATAGTAATAGGCAAAAATTTCTCCAAAAAGAGGTGAGAAAACTGATCCCATGTCAATGAAGGCGACCCAGCTGGTCTAGTCAACAAATAATCCCTCCACCATTTCTTGGTGGAGCCAGTCATCTAAAACGCGGCGAAGTCGACCCATTGGTCTCCAAAATACCCATATTATGAAGAACCTCATGACAGTTGTCGAGATATTCCCGAGGATCCTTTGAAGTAGCACCACTGAAGTGAACAGGGAAAATCTTGATGAACCTGTCCAATCTCCACAAAGCATCGGTGGACATAGTTGCCCCATCAACGGACGGTGCTGGAGCAACTGGCTGAATTACCCCCAACTGGATTGGCTGTTGGGGTTTGAACCTGAGGAGTAGTCGGATTAAGAGTGTGGGTAAGAGTAGTCTGGACCCCTCCTCCAGCCTGATATGCGGCTGCTGTAACAGGGAGTGCGCTAGTCAGGGCTACACTCTCTATAAGGACCACTAATCTGACCAAAGCATCCTAAAGTACCGGGGTAGCAATAGCCCCTCTGGAACCTGAGTTGGTCCAGCTGGAATGGTTTGATCTGGAGCCCCCTGTAACGACGCGGTCAATCGTTACGTAGAACCTGCATTATAATTACTATTATTGACTTGTCATAGGTTGGTTATACTGCTATTGATGTGTTAGAGTTGGTAGGCTTGAAATCGGAATGGATGTAGTGAGAGTTTAGTCGCTTAGTCTTTAAAAATAGCCTTAAAGTTGGAAAAGTCAGCTCAAAGTTGACTTATTGATAAACGACCTTGTAATGCAGATTTTATGGCTCGGATATCTTCGTTAGGTGATTTGGGACTTAGGAGTGTATTCAGAATATTTTTGTGATGTCCGGTGTAGAAATAGGCTTTAATTGGCGAAAGTACGTTTTTGGTGATTTCCGATTGGTAGTGGAAAATAGGCTATCGGGGTCGGAATGGAATTCCAGAAGTTGGAACAAGTTCGTAATGTCATTTTGGATATGTCTACAAAATTTCAGGTCAATCGAAGTTGTTTTGGATAGTTTCGGCATCGTTGGAGGATTTTAGAAATTTCGAAGTTCTTAGGCTTGAATTTGATGTGATTTTTGTGTTTTGATGTTATTTTTAGTGTTCCGGGAGTGAAACTAAGTTTGAATGATCATATATGATATGTTGGCATATTTGGTTAGGGTCCCGAGGGGCTCGAAATTGATTTCTGGTGATTAACAGAATTTTTAAAGTTGGTAAAATGCAGCTTCAGCTGCTGGTGCTGGTGTGACTGCACCTGCGAAAGTGTGACCGCAGGTGCGAGCCCGTAGGAGACAGTAAAGCTCCGCAGATGCGAAATTTGAGAGGCCCAGTAGAAATCACAGGTGCGGACCTGGGACAACAGGTGCGCTTAAGTGGCCGCAGGTGCGGAACCACTGTTCAGAAAGTATAAAAACCTGCCTTCGCAATTTTTAACCCTCTTTTCACCATTGTTGTACGGATTCCAAGGTTTTTGAGGGATTTTGAAGAGGTAAATGATGGTTCATCATTAAGGTTTTTGGACTTAATAACTCAATTATATGTGATTGGAGACTTTATATCAGTGTTTAATTCATGAAAATCAGTAGAAAAAGGTGAGGTTAGGGCTTGAGAGTATGAGACCTTTAGGGGTCGATTTAAGGGGTCAAACGAACTCTGATTTTAGTGTTCTTTATATGTACGGACTCGTGGGATGATGAAGAACATTTTGGTATAAAATTTGTCAAATTCCGAGATGCAGGCCCGGGGTTCGGGTTTTGAGCTAAATTTGATACTTTTCAATTGGAATTCATTCCTTAAGCATAATTTGATGATAAAAATCTGAACATGGTAGATTTGGAACACTCAGAGGCCGGATATAGAGGCAAAGGCACTGCAGAATAGTATTTTAGCCGGTTTTGAGGTAAGTAACTTTTCCAAACTTAGTTTTGAGGGTTCGAAACCCCGAGCTAAATGATTTATGACTATTGTTGAGTTGACGCACATGCCAAGTGACGGGCGTGCGGGAGTGAACTGAGTATTTTTGGCCTGGCTTATCCCATGGCACCGCTTAGTGATTATTCCCTGATGATATTTGTGCTTCTGTTAATATGGTAATTGTGAACCTGTTAGAAATCATGTTAAGTATAAATGCTAGGCTTCACACCGAAAATGCTGAGACCCGAGTGGTCGTATATTACTGTTTCATTTTGTGATTAATTGATTCCATATATTCAGTCATATTATAGCATACCACTTCACATCTCAGTTTCAGTATTGTTAATTATATGTATACTTATCAGTGTTTCGGGCTAATGGAGGCATCTGTGATCCATGTGAGTGAGACTAAAGAGTAATGATTGAGTGGGGCCGAGATCCTGTTATTGAGACAGTTATGACAATGGACTGCACACCGCAGCGATATTTAAATCATGCCTTCATTGGCTTGATATGGCTCTTGGTCCACTAGGGAACCTCCGGAGTCTTTACACCCCCACTGAGCGCATTGATGATGAGGGATGGATCTTCCCTGGGCATGAATCTTGTCCGAAGCTGATGTTATGTGAGGGATGGATCTTCCCTGGGCATGAATCTTGTCCGAAGCTGATGTTATGTGAGGGATGGATCTTCCCTGGGCATGCATCTTGTCCGAAGCTGATGTTATGTGAGGGATGGATCTTCCCTGGATATGGATATTGTCCGAGTGTTGTATTCCGGATATAGATCTTCTCCGTGGGGGATGGACTAGCCTTTTTCCTCAGTACGGAGTGACTATGGTCGCCGGTGTTTATGCATATTACGGGATGGAACTTCGATGGGCTTGAGAGCTATATATAGTACTGAGTGGACTTCTGTGGGAGAGTTGTGAGCACTATGTGCATTTTCACACTGTGACATGTTGGCATGTAGAACATATGGAGGTATATCTAGTATATTCTATTGTTATTTTTTGATAAACTGTGAACATGCCTAAATTTTGTACGCTGATGATTTAATTATTGAGGTTTTGTCCGTCACTACCTCTCAGCCTATAGTTTGGGCTCGTTACTTGTAAGTTGGTGTACTCACGTTACCCCATGCACCTTGTGTGCAGATCCAGATACACCGGGACCCGGTAGTGGATATCAAGCAATGGTCAGAGTTTTCGTTGGAGTTGTCGAGGTAGCAGCTGGCGATCGCGACCTCGTCTCCTCTTTCTTATTTTACCTATTGTTCTTTATTTTGAGAAAATGTGTCTATTTCTCCTTTTCTTTGCTTTATGTTATAGTAGCTCATGACTAAGTGATACCGGATTCGGGGTTGGCGATTTAAATTTGTTTCAAATATTGTTTTTAAACTTCAGACTCTTAGTATTATTAATAAATTCATTTAAAAATTGCATTTTTACGGGAAATTGAATTTAGCTTAGTTAAAAAGGGCGGCTTGCCTGGTTTTATGACAGGCGCCATCACGACTACGAAATTGGGTCGTGACAAGATGGTATCAGAGCACTAGGTTAAATAGGTCTCACCAGTCATGAGCAGGTTTAGTAAGAGTCTTGCGGATTGGTACGGAGACATCTGTACTTATCTTCGAGAGGCTGCAGAACCTTTAGGAAAAATCTCACATTCTCGAACTCTTGTCGTGCGAATCCATTGATTCAACCTGAAGCGTAATTCTTTGAACCCCTTTCATGTATTAAAACGCACACGTGAGCGCTCGATATCAGCCATGCACCGATGGCTTGTGACTTCCATGAATGGGATGTGATTTTAGCATGCTTGGGGCCAGTCTGGAGGACTTGAGGCCAGATATTTGTCTGTGTCTTGAGTGCCGAGATTTCATTTGTGTGAGCATATGTATTAGGGACTTATATGTCCGTTGGTGTCCTTATTGACGAGGCTTGGTGACTAGATGACCATGTGGTGAGTGTGATTTGAGAGTGAGATGTGTTTATATTGCTTGATTGTGACAAAAAGGGAGTGGCCGAATATGTAGCGAGGACGTTGAGTGTTTGACTTCTGTCTGGAGTTGTCATATGGCTTCGAGTCGTGAGTGTATGGGAAGACCTCTTATGTTGTTTTGTAGCAAGTTCTCTTTTACCAGTAATTTATATATGTTGCCATTTTAGTTTAGATCACTTGTAGGAGTTGGCACGGCTATTGCAATGGTGAATGCGAGGTTGGAGATGATTTGGGATATTTAATGGTTTGAGTTATGTATGATATTATGAAGGATTTAGTTGAATCCTACTGCGGTATTGTGGCACTGAGTTATTGTTGTTTTGATCTATGGCTTTGAGCCAAGTGGGGGAGTCTGCTAATGATTAGTTGGTTGCCTGATTATGTATTGTATTGGTTTCAGTTTGGGGTATATTGGTGAATCATTTATGACCTGCAGAGGTGGAGTCTGGGAATGACTCGAGTAATGGGAATTCTTCGATATAGGTTGTAATGTACTCTATGGGTAAAAGGGGTTTTATTAAATGATTGAGTTTTAACTAAAAATGGTGTAGTCTATGTGAAGTAGAAATTTTCGTGGTTGCTTCAAAGTGTGGGTTATTTCCCAGTATGTTGGTGTGCAAGCGGGTTTAGGTCGTTCGATTTGCTTGATCAGTTTAATCGAGATTTGTGTAGAATGGATGACTCTCGATAATGGATCTGATGGATTCAAGGTTATACGTAATAATTAGGAATCTTCAGGATGTGTTTTGATAGAAACTGAGGTCTACATTGGAGGGTGTCGATACAGGTGACATTTCCACATTATCATGTATTCTTCATATCAGTATTAGGAAGGTGAAGGTAATGGCGTTAGATTCGCAGGAAGTCTCTTCGGGGTAAGTATTTTGAATGTGGTACTTCTGGGGATATTTGAGAGAGTGTTCAGCGGCTTATGAGCTTTAAACTGTATGGTCTTATGTTTGGGTCTCGTGTGGTGAGTCTAGGTTGAGAATTGCAGTATTATGACAAGGAGAATTATCAATTCGAGGGTAAGTCAGAAGGAACTTGGATAAATAGGACAGCTTTGTAGTGGGTCGGATCGGCATGATAAGGGGTATGATTAGTTCTTTGGGTGTTTATGAGGCAATGAGTTATGTGTCTCCTAGCAATGCTCTTGGGTGTTGGTGACCTGCGTAGCGTGGTTGAGTTAGAAGGATTCAGTTCTGACGGTTTGGTGTTGTACAAATGGGATTCGAATAGTTCCTGATGGTTTCTACCACTGTTAAAGATGTGTATTTTCTACTGGCGTGAGAAGCATGAGAGGTATAGTGATTTTGCTTCTAGATGGGATCAAATGTAAGTTCTTGGCTAGTTGGGTACGTAGTTGCTTGTGGCTCGGAAGGGGTTATGATGTTTCCATATTTATCATAGGATGGCATGGTGTATGCGGTACGTTGTGTAGAGTCGAGATCTGCGTGTGTGAATTCACGGTTCAGTTATGGAAGGAAGGTCAAAATTCTTAGGCGGCATTGGTAGTTTCAAATGACTAAGTAAATGATATCTACTGGTGGCTTGAAGTATTTCATGTGGACTAGCGTTTCGATGGGATCACTCAGTGTAGCGGAGTTATGTATGGGTATGACCTTTGGTATTGGATTCGTGTGTTTTGATTTTTACGATGTGTGCCAGACTTTTAGCATGATGTTGTGAGGGTAATTGTTAATGGAAGGATGGTCCTCTAGTGTGAGTCTTTTATATAATTTGATTACGTTGGGATGTTGTTGAGTGCGCGAGTTGCACAGGTTATGGCTTCGAATTGTATTGTTGTGTCATGTCAGAAGAGGTCATTGGACCTAGAATGAATATTGTCAGAATTGTCTACAACATAGTTGGAAGGATAAATATCGGGATTCGGCTTAGAAATTTGCTATAATTCCTGTTTGAGAAGAGAGAGCTTCATGTCTGACTGATCGGACAAATGGTTGTTAGTTTCTACGTGTTTCTGTCATCGTCGACAGTTTATGAAAGTGTAAGAGCGAGGCATTTCTTGATAAGAGGTTATGTACCGGTATTGGGTTACTCTGAGCAGCTATTGTGATTAGGAGTTATCGCTATGGGTGTTTGAGTCACGCGGTGTATTATGTGATTTCATCTGGGGTGCGCATATGGTTTGTTACAGTATGCCCAGACTTATTCAGCTTATAGTTGTGGGATTTTGATCTTGTAAATTGATTCAAAAGTGAAAATGTAGTTCTAAGGTTTATGGGTCAAGATTGGATTTCGAAATTTCAACTATGTGGTGCTATTAGACCTATATGGGTTAGAGTGACGTGGGATCACCTCCGAATATGTGCATGGTATGTTACACAACAATTTTGGTGTTGTTTGGAACAACTCTAGGCACGTTCGCGGACGAACGTGTGTTTAAGTAGGGAGAATGTAACGACCCGGTCGGTCGTTACGTAGAACCTGCATTATAATTACTGTTATTGACTTGTCATAGGTTGATTATACTGTTATTGATGTGTTAGAGTTGGTAGGCTTGAAATCAGAATGGTTGTAGCGAGAGTTTAGTCGCTTAGTCTTTAAAAATAGCCTTAAATTTTGAAAAGTCAACTCTTATTGGTAACCTCGGAATGCGGATTTTACGGTTCAGATAGCTTTGTTAGGTGATTTGGGACTTAGGAGTGTGTTTAGAATATTTTTGTGATGTCTGATGTAGAATTAGGCTTGAATTGGCGAAAGTTAGTTTTTGGTGATTTCCGGTTGGAAGTGGAAAATAGGCTATCAGGGTCGGAAAGGAATTCTGGAAGTTGGAACTTATTCGTAATGTCATATTGGATATGTCTGCAAAATTTCAGGTCAATCGGAGTTGTTTTGGATAGTTTCGGCATCGTTGGAGGATTTTAGAAATTTCAAAGTTTTTAGGCTTGAATTTGATGTGATTTTGGTGTTTTGATGTTTTTTTAGTGTTTCGGGAGTACAACTAAGTTCGAATGATCATATATGATATGTTGGTATATTTGGTTGTGGTCCCGAGAGGCTCGTGATTGATTTCAACAGAAGTTTTAAAGTTGGTAAACTGCAGCTTCAGATGCTGGTGCTGGTGTGACCGCACCTGTGAAAGTGTGACCGCAGGCGCGGGCCCGTAGGAGCGAGCAAAGCTCCGCAGATGCGAAATTTGAGAGGCCTAGTAGAAGTCGCAGGTGCGGACCTGGGACCGCAGGTGCGGAACCACTGTTCAGAAAGTATAAAAACCTGCCTTCGCGATTTTTAACCCTCTTTTCACCATTGTTGTACGAGTTTCGAGGTTTTTGAGGGATTTTGAAGAGGAAAATGCTAGTTCATCATTGAGGTAATATTTTTGGACTTAATAAATCAATTATATGTGATTGGAGACCTTATATCAGTGTTTAATTCATGAAAATCAGTAGAAAAAGGTGGGGTTAGGGCTTGAGAGTATGAGACCTTTAGGGGTCGATTTGAGAGGGCCAAACGAGCTCCGATTTTAGCGTTCTTTATATGTACGGACTCGTGGGATGATGAAGAACATTTTGGTATAAAATTTTTTAGGTTCCTAGATGCGGGCCTAGGGTTCGGGTTTTGAGCTAAATTTGGTACTTTTCAATTGGAATTCATTCCTTAAGCATAATTTGATGATAAAAATCTGAACTTGGTAGATTTGGAGCACTCAGAGGCCGGATATAGAGGCAAAGGCACTGCGGAATAGTATTTTAGATGGTTTTTAGGTAAGTAATGTTTCCAAACTTGGTTCTAAGGGTTTGAAACCCCGAGCTAAATGATTTATGACTATTGTTGAGGTGACGCACACGCCAAGTGACGGGCGTGCGGGAGTGAACCGAGTATTTGTGGCCTGGCTTATCCCATGACATCGCTTAGTGATTATTCCCTGATGATATTTGTGCTTCTGTTAATGTGGTAATTGTGAACCTGCTAAAAATCATGTTAAGTATAAATGCTAGGCTTCACGCCGAAAATGCTGAGACCTGAGTGGTCGTATATTACTGTCTCATTTTGTGATTAATTGATTCCACATACTCAGTTATGTTATAGCATACCACTTCATATCTCAGTTTTAGTATTGTTAATTATATGTACACTTATCATTGTTTCGGGCTGATGGAGGCATCTGTGATCCATGTGAGTGAGACTGAAGAGTAATGACTGAGTGAGGCCGAGAGCCTGTTATTGAGACAGTTATGAGAATGGAATGCACACCACAGTGATATTTAAATCATGCCTTCGTTGGCTTGATATGGCTCTTAGGCCACTAGGGCCCCTCCGGAGTCTTTACAGCCCCAGTGAGCGCATTGATGATAAGGGATGGATCTTCCTTGGGCATGGATCTTGTCTGAAGCTGATGTTATGTGAGGGATGGATCTTCCCTGGGCATGGATCTTGTCCGAAGCTGATTTTATGTGAGGGATGGATCTTCCCTGGATATGGATATTGTCCGAGTGTTGTATTCCGGAGATGGATCTTCTCTGTGGGGGCTGGACTGTCCTTTTTCCTCAGTACAGAGTGACTACGGTCACCGGTGTTTATGCATATTCCGGGATGGAACTTCCCTGGGCCTGAGAGCCATATATAGTACTGATTGGAATTATGTGGGAGAGTTGTGAGCACTATGTGCATTTTCAAACTGTGACATGTTGGCATGTAGAACATATGGAGGTATATCTAGTATATTTTGTTATTATTTTCTGATAAACTGTGAACATGCCTAAATTTTGTACGCTGATGATTTAATTATTGAGGTTTAGTCCGTCACTACCTCTCAGCCCATAGTTTGGGTTCGTTACTTCTGAGTTGGTGTACTCACGTTACCCCCTGCACCTTATGGGCAGATCCAGGTACACCGGGAGCCGGTAGTGGATATTGAGCAGAGGTCAGAGTTTTCATTGGAGTTATCGAGGTATCAGTTGGCGATCGCGACCTCATCTCCTCTTTCTTATTCTACTTGTTGTTCTTTATTTTGAGACAATGTGTCCATTTCTCCTTTTCTTTGCTTTATGTTATTGTAGCTCATGACTGAGTGATACCGGATCTGGGGTTGGAGATTTAAATTTAGTTTCAAATATTATTTTTAAACTTCAGACTCTTAGTATTATTAATAAATTCGATTAAAAATCATATTTTTACGAGAAATTGAATTTAGCTTAGTTAAAAAGGGCGACTTGCCTGGTCCCATGACAGGCTCCATCACAACTCCGAAATTGGGTCGTGACACCCCCCCCCCCCATCAATCTCAATATGGGGCTTCGCAGCTGGAGCTGCTGTCTGAGCAGTAGGTTGTGTTCTGCCCCTGCCTCGGCCTCTCCCCTAATAGGAGTTGCTGCTGCTGGAAGACTGTATTGTTGGTCAGCGGAAGAGGAAGCGCGTGTTTTCGCCATCTGCGAGAGAATAGAAGAGTTCAATCATTATTTTTGAGATATCAAGAATCGCACGACACAGTAGAAATAAAAATTTAGTTTGTTCCTAACTCCATAGCCTCTGTAAGATAAGTACCGACATCTCCGTACCAATCCTTTAGACTTATTTTTCCAACCCACGGGATCGTGAAGGTGCCTAACACAACACTTGCTAGGCAAGCCAATGTTAGAAATTAATTAACTATTTTCTTTCGAACAGTTACTTAAACGCAATAAGACAATTTACAATAAACTAATTCCAATAATTTTCAACGAATAACTTCATGAATAATACTAATAATCAATAATTAAGCCGAACTAAGAACTAAATATATAACTATAATACTACCCTAGGGTCTGGTGTCACAATTCACGAACCACTAAGAATACTACAAATAATGCGCTGAAAGAATTATGTATCTGTTTTGAATCTTCTAAAGCAGTGTTTATAAAATTAAGAGAAGAATCCAGGAATCTGCGGACGCCAGCAGATCTACCTCGTGTCTCCGAGTATATGATGACAGCTACTAAAATCTCCTAACTCTGACCGGTACCTAGATTTACACAAAAGAGTGCAGAGTGTAGTATCAGTAAAACCGACCCCATGTACTGAGTAAGTGCCGAGCCTAACCTCGACGAAGTAGTGACGAGGCTACGGCGGGGCATTTACAATATAACCTGTAAACAATATATAATAAAGCAAGAAGAAAAAATTCTAAAATAAACAAAACGATAATTATAGCAACAATTAGAATAACTCAGCCACCTTTTCCAGGTCCCAACTATAACCAAATCTCACATAAGTTTCCAAATTTCCAAACTTTGACTTTAAAAATAAAAGTAAGTGCAAAATATGAAAAGTAGTCAAGTAAAACAGTAAGTTTTCAAATCTTCGCTTTTGAAAATCAATAAAACATAAGTGTCCTCCCTTATCGCTCCTTATTGTGGCGTGCAACCTGCTCCTACATGTCCACCCTTATTGCTCCTCCCTATATATATCACCCTTATTGCTCATGTTGCAGCGTGCAACTCGATCCCACCTGTCCACCCTTATCACTCCTTGTTGCGACGAGTAACCCGCTCCCATCGACATATCTTATCATTTTATTTATGAAAATTTTCACAATTCAATCAAAAACCCTTCACAATATTTTTGTCTCGACAATTATAAAACGAATTCTGTACAACTCATAAACTTCATCAATTATCATCTCATAATAAGACCAGCCGGAATATATATAATCAAATACTGTCAACCAGCTCATCCTTTTTATGTATCACAATGAAACCAAGGGAACAACCAACACTTCCAAATACTTGAAACAATATCTAACAAGAAGTTAACGAAACCAAGTAATCATGGAGACATCAATGTGTATAAAAAAATTAAGCCATGAATCACATAAATTGGAAACGGGGAAAGGGATCATGTTCAACAACCAAATTGGTGGTGTATAGATACTCGTCACCTCACCTATACACCACACACATGCAAATTCACAGTTAAGTGGTGATTCATATTCCCACAAGTCAAGGTTAAACCAAGCACTTACCTCAATCTCACAAGCAATCACTGCTCTAGTGCGGACTTTCCTTTAGAATTTGCCTCTAACCCGCTCGAATATAATCACAATTGGTTCAATATCATCAATTATTTCTTAAAGGAATCAACTTTATTGAAAATCTATGGTTTTCCTATGTTTTCTTATCAAAATACAAAAATCGACCCCGGGCCCGCTTGGTCTAAACTCGAGGTTCGGACCAAAACCCGTTTACCCAATCTCCCCCGAGCCCGGATATACAATTGGTTTTGGAATCCGACCTCAATTCGAGGTCTAAATCCCCAAATTTTGGATTTCCTAAGTTCTATCCAAAAATCCCAATTTTTACCATGAAAACTCTAGATTTTTTATTGAAATATTGTTAAAAGTTGTTAAGGAATGAAAGGAATTAGTTAGAGATCACTTACCAATGATTTGGAGAAGTTTGGGTCTTTGGAAAATCGCCTATGGAGGTTTAGGGTTTGAGAGAATTGAAAAAGGAATGAAAAACCCGTCTAAAAAATGATTTAACTGGGTGCGCATCTCGCATTTGCGAACTGGGGTTCGCGTTTGTTAACCCCTTTGATTTTGGGCAGTCATCGCATTTGCGATAAATTTGTCGCATTCGCGAAATTTCGCTGCCTCGCATTTGCGAACAGGAATCTCGCATTTGCGAGATCTGGGGCTGGCCCAGGACTTCGCAAATGCGAAGCTTGATCTCGCAAATGCGAGATCAAAGGTCTACAACACCAGATTTTCAGCTGTGATGAAATTTTCTAAATCTAGCCACTCCATAGCCTATCCAAAACTCACTCGAGCCCTCGGGGCTCCAAACCTAACATACACGCAAGTCTAAAAACATCATACGGACTTGCCCGTGCGATCAAATCATCAAAATATACAAATTTAACCTCAAAACTCTAGATTTCCCCAAGAACACTCAAATTCCTAACTTTTCAACCGAACGTCCGAATCACGTCAAACCAACTTCGATTCTCATCAAATTTCACAGATAGGACTTAAATATCATAACAAACTTGTTCCGGGATCCGGAACCAAAATACAGGCCTGATACAAACAATTTCACATATTATTTTATTTCCTTATTTCTTGTAATAACCAGCTGAACAGTTTTCTTCAAAATTTGTTTTCTAATGCTTGGGTCCTTGGAATTCAATTCCGGGCATACGCCCAAGTCCCATATTTTACTGCGTATCTTCCGGGATCGTCGGAACACATATCCGGGTCGGTTTACTGAAAATATTTACCAAAGTTAACTAAAACCAAATTTTAACTCTAGAAATTACTATTTCTCATATTTTCACATAAAAGCTTTCCGGTTTCACGTCCGGACTGCGCACGTAAATTGAGGTAAATAAAATTAATCTTTTTAAGGCTAATGAACCTGAAATGGAGTCTTAATTCATAATATGACCCTTTGGGTCATCACAGAACAGGCCTATAGCAGGCCCAAATAAAATAACTAAATACCCAGCCTTACTAAGCCTTCACTATATCTTACATAGCATACTCAAGCCTTCAAGCATGAACCACATTCAATACATGATCCTGGGTCCATAGAAGAGTCTATACCCTTTTCAATAAGCCACAGCACCAAGTGTTGCACCACTTGGAACAACCAATATAGATACACAACACATGATAGGGAAGTAGAGTATTGGGGACAGTTTTGGAGGTTGAGGGAATGACTAGGACCAAGCCCTAGTGTGTCACAGCTTAGAAGGGCCTCAATTGGACCCCGAGCAGTGCTCACACTAGGGAGGCCAATAATAGAACATAGGTAGCCTTGGCTTTCAGCCGGCTAAGAATGGGTATTTAGGATATCAAAGTAGCAAGTAAGGAGAGTAGAAGGATATCAAGTAATACACCAAATTGAGCAACAGAGCAACTGGTCAAGCAAGCTAGTAGGTTCAGCAAGGTTAACATAGCAGAGCACCACATAGACAACCTCATAGGAATTAGGAGAAGAAAACTGGTTTGCAGACATACATAGGTTATCATGTATAGATGCATGAAATCAAACTAGTTGAAGCCTAAAGATCCAAATTAAGTTAAGTCTAACCTAATTCCATGTTAATCAGTACTTAGACATGATGGAGGGTTACACGCATTTTGATAATCACTGAAAGGATAGGGTGGAAAATGAACCAAGGCATACTGGGAAAACATATTAGCATAGGAGCAAAGTCCTAGTTAATAGAAAAAATAGAGTATTTATCTTTTAAAATTCAGGACAGTTTGAAACACATTTAAAGAAGAATTTAGTGTAGCATTCCAGAGAGTTAGGGCTAATCCATAAAGGGCAATCAAGTATACATAAGACTTAGTACTAAAGGTTCATCCAAGTGGGGGGGATGGTTCCCATAGAGTTGGGGTAGTATCCAAAACAAAAATATGAGGAAAATTTGTAACTAACAACATACAGTCACAGTAGTCAGGCTCATATCAAAATGGACTTTTATTGAGGTTCAAAACTAAACATGATAAGATGCTAAATGGTACAAAACCCTATTCAGAAGACAAGAAATCACAGAGTGCAGATCATAGTATTAGCATAACAGAAACAGTAGACTATCCCATGCGTTTAATTATCACAGAATGACAACAGAGTATTGAACATTATCATAGCTAAATAATGCCCACGTAATTCAAACATATATGCAGAACGAAAGAGAAAAGTTGAACATTTCAAGGGTTTAAAACACTAACCATTAGTAGAATCAAAAGAGTGAAGAGTATAATAGCAAAAACCCCAGGTCCCCGATGCTTCAGAGTTCACGAGAGCCTCGAGAATGGGCTCCGAGCATTGCTTGCACCGGAGGAGGTTGTTTAATGGACTTGGCATTCAGCCGGCCCCAAATTTAATAATTTTAGAGAGTGTTCAAGCGTAATAGTGAGTGAGTGAGGGAGGGAGAGAGGAGAGTAGTGAGAGTAATAGCAGGGATTAGGAGATTCAAAAGTCTGTTTAAGGGGTTTTAGGGGAGGAATATCAGTAAACACAAGAAAGGGAAGAATATTAATCGAAAATAAGTAAAGAAAAAAGGGAAATCTCAAACCCTAGTTGGGACTGACGGCTTGAGTCGAATAAAAAATGCCAGAATCGTTCAATATAACATATATAGAGATGAAAGATCGTCCAGATCTTCACAGAATCAAAGTAAATCGGCCCGTTCTTGAGAAGTAGTTCTTTCCAATAATAGGTCAAGTACTAAGTAATACCATAAACATACTTTAACGATAGAGTATCACAAAATAGGTAAGTAGATCATGGATTGATTCCATGTTTGAGTCAAAATCGAAGAGGGTTAGGGTTACGTCGGCTAGGGTTTAACAGAGAAGAAGAGAGGTGAGAGGGTAATAAGGTGGCCAGGCAAAGTGGAAAATGGGTTAGGGTTTTGTGTGAATGGGGTGACTAAAAGGGGTTGGGTTATTGTGGGCCGTTAATCACTAGAGGTCAACGACCAGGATAGTAAGGGGTATGGGGCGGTTTATTTGGAGCGGGTTGCCGGGTATTTTAGAAAGGGTAATTTGGTTTTGTGCTTGGGGTAATTGGACTAAGTTTTGGGTGGTTTTGGGTCCGAAAATAGGTAAGAGATTGGGCTATTATTTAAATACCCCAAAATTTATCAAAATAATTTATAAAAAATGCTTAATAAATTAATAAAAATATTATTTTTGCATTAAAATGCTTAAAATAATAACTTTGTATTAAAAAATATAAATATGTTATTTTGACATAAATAATATAGAATAAAGAGAATTTATGTATAAATATAGGCTATTATTGTAAAATTAGATAAATAGCTTGAAAAATGCCAATGTAATTGTATGTAATGAAATAAAATGTTTGAAACATATATTATACGTGCAAAATAATAATTTTAGGTAACTAAGTGATCAACAAAATAATTTAAAAGGATAATTACTAGATATTTATATACAATTATAAGAAAATTAATTTAAAGCTCTACAAATTATGAAAATTATAGAAAATACTTGTATAGGTTGTAAACTAAATAATAATGCAAATATGCTATTTTGAAAGTATATATGTATGTTGGAAAATATGAGGGAAAAATTGGGTATCAACAGCTGCCCCTCTTTACCCGATGAAAGAGTTGTCGGGTAAAGAAAATGATGACCGATTTTGATTGAATGAGGTGATTTGAAAAATGGAGGTCGAACTCTGGTTCCTGAGTTGCCTACATATCCCTGGTGTTACGGGAATCCGGTTGTGTGTAGTTCTGGATCCAATGGTGAACAAGACCGATGGACTTGTTATAGGAATGGTTGTATACTTCGGAAAGGGTTCTTTTGGGGTAGAACAATATTGGATGAATCCATGTGAAGTCATGAATGTAAATCTAAAACGGTATAGATGTATCTCAAAACGGTTATCAAGTAAAAGTGTGTAACTCATTGTGGTTGGTTGCGTTTGAAATAATTGTAGGATGTGAATGTTGAGCGGAAACCGGAGTGAAGATCTCTCCCGTTAGGAGAACGGTTACTTTCTGGATTACTTACAAAACTTAAAACGCAATGCATGCAAGTACATATGGATTATTGCTATAATTTAAACATGATGCAAATTCCCTTTGGACCATGAAAGTTGTCTTTGGACGGTGAGGATGATGTCCTTAGACCATGACGTCCTGGGCCATGAATCATGTGATAAGGGATTCGCAGGCATTGAAGTGATGTCCTCGGATCGTGAAAATGATGCCTCTGAACCATGACGCCTTTGAATAATGATGTGTAATATAGAGAGATCCTCAGGCCATGGGATGGTGTCTTCCGGCTATGAGGATGATGCCTTCGGACTATGACGCCTTTGCACAAAATGGCGATGTTTCAACCCATGAGATGCAAAGATATGATGCTCACTCACATGCGAAGTAAAACAAGATAGAGCTTAGTCTCGTATAATATTAGGGAAGTGCTTAGCCCTAGGAGAACAGAGGATAGTGCTAGGTTTTAAATGGCGTAATGAGGATAGAGTTTGGTCTTATGTAAGGACAAGGCAATGCTTATCCATAGGAAACTAGGGAAGCAATGCTTAGCCTTATGCAAGAAGAGGAGACAGTTCTTAGTCTCAATGCAAGGAAAGACAGTGCTTAGCCTTATGCAATTGAGGAGGCAGGGCTTATTCTCATGCAAATAGGAGACAACGATTAGTCTTGATGCAAAGAAAGACAGTGCTTAGACTTATGCAATTAAGGAGGCAATTCTTAGACTCATGCAAAAAGAGGAGACAGTGCGTAGTCTCAATGCAAGGAAAGGCAGTGCTTAGCCTTATGCAATTAGGGAGGCAAGGCTTAGCCTCATGCAAATAGGAGACAATGCTTAGTCTCATGCAAATAAAGGCAGTGTTTATCCTTATGCAGTTGAGGAGGCAATGCTTAGCCTCATGCAAGAAGAGGAGACAGTGTTTAGTCTTATGCAATTAAGGAGGAAATTCTTAGCCTCATACAAGAAGAGGAGACAGTTCTTAGTCTCAATGCAAGGAAAGACAGTGCTTAGCCTTATGCAATTAGGGAGGCAAGGCTTAACTTCATGCAAATTGGAGACAATGCTTAGTCTCATGCAAAGAAAGGCAATGCTTAGCCTTATGCAGTTAAGGAGGCAATGCTTAGCCTCATGCAAGGAAAGGAAGTGCTTAGCCTTATGCAATTAGGGAGGCAAGGCTTAGCCTCATACAAATAGGAGACAATGCTTAGTCTCATGCAAAGAAAGGAAGTGCTTAGCCTTATGCATTTGAGGAGGCAGGGCTTAGCCTCATGCAAAGAAAACGACGAGTGATAGTAGAGTATTTCTTAGCTGGAGGTGCTTGTGATAGAAAATTTGTTATCTTGAAGGTAGTGACTTGATGTGTCTACAGATATTGTTATCTTACTATGCCTGCATCCAAAGAAAAATTGTGAGTTTTGTGGGGAAGGTTGGTCTGTGCTTTCACCTTCTTGCTTTGCTTTTGTTCTTGTCTTGAAATCCTGTTTGAGTTACCCTGGGCAGCATCTGGCAGTTTATAAAAACAAAGTTTTCGAGAAAATATGCGTGCATTTGATGAATGTAGTTATTTGAAATATAGTAGTATGCAATATCAAGTAAGCTAGATGAACCAATGATTGTGACACTTTTAGAGACATTGCGACTTCCTTGCTTTAGAATTTTGAGGGTTCTTTTCAAAATTCTGCCCCAGTTTAAAAGAAATTCTTTGACTGTTATGCATATGATGAAGTTGGCTGGTCTTACTTCAGAATTTTGATGGTCTAGTTTCTGACCATGGAAAAATGAAGATTTTATTGAGATGTGACAGAACCCACAAAGCTGCCTACATATCCCCTCTTAAATGGTAATCAAGTCAAGTATAATTAAGTTACATCAGATTAAGAAATGTAAACAATCTAAACATAATATCTTTTGACCGTGTCTGAGTTGATAGGTTTTAACCAAACTTCTCCATCCATTTCTGCAAGTATGAGTGCTCCTCCTGTTAGTACTCTGTGAACCATGTAGGGTCCTTGCCAATTGGGTGAAAATTTCCCTTTGGCTTCATCTTGATGCGGGAAGATCCTCTTTAGCACCAGTTGTCCCGGTGTGAATTGTCCAGGCCTGACCCTTTTGTTAAAAGCTCTGGACATTCTGCTCTGGTAGAGTTGACTATGACATACCGCATTCATTCTTTCTCCATCAATGAGAGCCAATTTTTCATAGCGACTTCGTATCCATTTTGCATCACGGAGTTTGGCCTCTTGTATGATTCTCAAAGAAAAGATTTCTACTTCGGCGGGAATAACAGCTTCAGTACCATAGACTAGCAAATAGGGGGTTGTCCCTATTGATGTGCGAACTGTGGTACGATGTCCAAGTAAAGCAAATGGTAACTTCTCGTGCCATTGTTTGTGATTATCTACCATTTTCCTTAATATCTTCTTGATGTTCTTGTTGGCAGCTTCCACAACCCCATTCATTTGCAGCTTGTATGTTGTGGAATTCTTATGCTTGATCTTGAAGGTTTCACACATGGATCTCACTAAATCATTGTTAAGGTTGGTAGAGTTGTCGGTGATGATCGATTCCGGAACCCTGAATTGACAAACAATATGATCCCTAACAAAATCTGCAATGACCTTCTTAATTACAGCCTTGTAAGATGCGGCTTCAACCTATTTTGTGAAATATTTTATGGCCACTAGAATGAACATGTGTCCATTTGAAGCGGCAGGTTCGATTGGCGAAAAAAGGCCAAGGAGCACTTGTTGCATTGAGTTCATTGGGTTTCACTCATATCATATCCGCATGTACTTGCCATTGATGGCACTTTTGGACATACTTATGCAGTCTGTTTCCATAGTCATCCAAAAATATCCTGCTCTTAATATCTTCTTAGCTAAAACAAAGCCATTCATGTGCGGTCCGCAAGTTCCGGCATATATCTCTTCAAGCAATTTTGATGCTTCCTTGGCGTCAACACACCGGAATAATCCTGGATCCGGAGTCCTTCTGTACATGATTCCTCCACTTTGGAAGAACTGGTTGGATAATCTTCGGAGTGTGCATTTCTGAGTATGATTTGCGTGCTCTGGGTATTCTTTTTTTTCCAAGTATTCTTTGATGTCATGGAACCATGGGTTCCTATTAGTTTCTTCTTCAACATGAGCACAATAAGCTGGCTTATTATGAATCCCTACTGGAATAGGATCGATGAAATTCTTGTCTGGGTGTTGTATCATGAAAGATAGAGTGGCCAATGCATCTACGAACTCATTTTGGATTCTCGGGACATGTTTGAATTCTATCCTTGTGAATCTCTTTATTAATTCTTGTATATAGTACAAATACGGCAATATTTTGGTATTCTTTGTAACCCATTCTTCTAGAACCTGGTGTACCAAAAGGTCTGAATCACCAATTACTAGAAATTCCTGAATGTTCATGTCAATGGCCAACTTGAGTCCCAAGATGAAAGCCTCATATTCTGCCATATTGTTGGTACATGAAAATCTGAGTTTTGCGGATACTGGATAGTGTTGACCTGTCTCTAATACCACAACTGCTCCAATACCCAATCCTTTGAAATTTGCAGCCCCATCGAAGAACATTCTCCAACCATCGTATGTTTCGGAGATATCTTCTCCTATGAATGATACCTCTTCATCGGGGAAATACGTTTTCAGTGGTTCGTATTCTCCTCCTACGATATTTTCAGCCAGATGATCCGACAATGCCTGTCCCTTGACCTCTTTCTGAGTTACATAGATGATGTCGAACTCACTTTATAGTATCTGCCATTTTACCAGCTTCCCTGTAGGCATGGGTTTATGGAAAATGTATTTTAGTGGATCCATCCTTGATATGAGATATGTGGTGTAGTCACAGAAGTAGTACCTCAACTTTTGAGCTATCCACGTTAGAGCGCAGCAGGTGCATTCCAATAAAGAATACCGTGCTTCGTAAGGTATGAACTTCTTACTTAGATAGTATATGGCATGTCCTTTCCTTCCTGTCTCATCGCGTTGTCCCAAGACACAACCAAAAGCCCCATGTAGTACAGATAAATAGATTAATAGAGGTCTCTCAGGTTCTGGCGGGACCAGGACTAGTGGTGTGGACAAATATTCATTGATTTTGTCAAAGTCTTTCTGACATTCTTCATCTAACTTGTTGCAGCGTCCTTCTTTAACATTTTGAAAATTGGTTCACAGACCACAGTTGATTGTGCTACAAAACGGCTAATGTAGTTGAGACACCCTAAGAAACTCATCACATATTTCTTGTTCTTTGGAGGTGACAAGTCTTGGATAGCCTTGACCTTTGATGGGTCTAACTCAATTCCTCTGCTGCTCACGATGAACCCTAACAACTTTCTAGTAGGGACTCCAAAGGCACATTTTCCGGGATTTAGTTTCGGATTGTACCTTCCAAGTCGATCAAAGAATTTCCTCAAATCTGCTATGTGATATGTACCCTTCATAGATTTAATGATGATGTCGTCCACGTAAACCTCTATCTCCTTGTGTATCATGTCGTGGAAAATAGTTGTCATGGCCCTCCTATAAGTGGCTCCAGTATTCTTCAGACCAAACAGCATCATTGTGTAGCAATACACTCCCCATGGTGTAATAAAGGCTGTCTTTTCGGCATCCTCTTCATCGATCCAGATCTGATGATATCTCGTGAAGCAATCCACAAAAGACTGGAGTTCATGCTTGGCACAGTTGTCGATCAATATGTGTATATTGGGTAATAGGAAATCATCTTTGGGACTTGCTCTGTTTAAATCTCGATAGTCGACACATACTCTGACTTTCTCATCCTTCTTCAGAACTGGCACGATGTTAGCCAACCGGTTAGATATTCAACCACTCTGAGAACCTTAGCTTTGATCTTCTTGGTGACTTCCTCTTTTATTTTCAGACTCATATCTGGCTTGAACTTTCTGAGCTTCTGCTTTACAGGCAGACACATTGGGTTGGTCAGTAGCTTATGAGTCACTTTAGACGTGCTCAAACTGGTCATATCATCATAGGAACATGCACAAATATCCTCGAACTCTTTCAAAAGCTGCATGTACTCTTCTTTCTCTAACGGCGATAGGTGAATGCTTACACGAGTTTCCTTGACTATTTCGGAGTCTCCCAAATTGACTATTTCAGTCTCATCCAAATTGGATTTAGGCTTGTTTTCAAAATTTTCCACTTCTCTAACAATGTTCTCGGGTATTATATCTTCTTCCAGATCCTCTGAATTACTATCCTTATGTTGTGTTGTCTCATTACATGTCACAGTCGTAACTTCATCAGGGCAATTAATAATAACACTGTAGAGAGAAAATGTAAAGGATAATAATAAATACTAAAACAGCAATCCATTGATAAATATTAAAATGTCAAACAAATGCAGTTCAATGATTCGAGCAATTATTCAAAACAAAAACATTTAAAAACAAAATACTGAAAATGTCTTAAATTCCCATAAAATGGTTTTCAAAATAATGATGCTAATTCTCAGGCTACCCATGAACTCGACGGGACATTGACGATGCAGCGGTCCAATTCTTGAGAACTGCTCCCTTTGCCATTGTCTGAATAATGAGGCCTTCCTCCTCCTTCTCCTCAACTATTGCACTGCAGTCCATGTCTTCATCATCCAGGAACAGATCCCTTATGCCGTCTAGAACTTCATCTTCTTCGGACCCCCACATCATGTCAGCTTGATGAAATGACTGACTCAAATGTGGTATTGGTTGCTCTAGAGGGTAATAAGGACCACGCCATAGTGGCGACCAATTCTGATACTCCTGCCAGGTGTATTCATACTCGAGCCCAAAATTTGTGTCGTGACGCTTTACCTGTATCGGTTTGGTGATCCCTTGGAGATTCTTGCCGAGACCTTTGCCAGGTTCATACCCTGTCCGTGCCAATATTCTTTCTATCTTATTGCTCCACCATTTGTCTTTCTCAACTGCGTTGACACGCTCGATGCGATGGTATGTTTCTCCACCCAACTTCCTTCTATTCTCGACGATTGGAACAGTCTAGTTGGTATAAATGGATTACTTCCATCCCCGTGGATGATCACTTCCTGATGGTTCCACTTAAACTTCACGGCCTGATGTACAGTAGAAGCTACGGCCCCAGCGGCATGTATCCAAGGTCGTCCCAACAACAGATTGTATGTAGCGGATATAACTAACACTTGAAACTCAACATCAAACCAGGTCGGGCTCATCTGTAGGTTGAGGTTGGTCTCCCGATTATGGCCCTTTGGGACCCATCAAATGCTTTCACGTTCATACTCTCTGCTCGTATCTCGTGCAGGCCTTTACCCAACCTTTTCAATGTAGTTAGGGTACAGATGTTGAGACTCGATCCTCCATCTACCAGGGCCTTGGCAATGAATTTATCCTCAAACTGCATTGTGATATGCAGTTAAGGCTGTATTCTGGGCCGGGCCCGGGCCTAAACGGGCCAAGTGGACTGGGCTCAAGTGGGACGGGCTTATGTGAGCCGGTCCCAACCGGTCCCGGGCTAAGTGGGCCTTTGTGTAGTAACCGACCCGGGATAGGCTCGAACCTAAATGGTCCCGGGCTAAGTGGGCCGGTCCCCGGGCCTAAGTGGGCCCAAACTATTTTTTTAAAAGTTCTTTTATCTAAGGCAATTTCTTGTAAATTATATTATATAATTTTGACTTAAATTTTGTAATTCAAATTCAAACACAAAAAGAGATATTCAACGGAATGCGTTATAATTTTTATTATTATGACATTAACAAAAAATGGCAATATCTTTCTTAGTATTCCTCCCCCCCCCCCCCAATGGAATGATCACAACAAGGTGATAATACCACCATTGAAAGGAAAAAAAATTAATCAAAATGGGCCAAAATACAAGTTACATATTAGTTTACATTGTATTTCTTACAAATTTCATAAATCCTTCAAGGTCCGAAAGAATTTCCGTTGGTGGTGGAGGAAAAGAAGCTTGTTCATCACCGCTTCCGGGCGAAGCAGTATCCTCCGCAAGTTCAACTAGCATTTCTTCATAAGCTTCATCTACCTCTGGTTGTGATTTAGCAAGTCCAAAGTTTCTTCGTTCCGAATGGATCCAATCTCTGAAGAGTACTGATTTTTCCAAGCTCTCCCTCATAGACGCTCTATGATCACCGAGTTGAAGTCTTGCTTGACTGAAAGTGCTCTCTGATGCCACTGTTGAAGCTTGAATAGTTAAAATGTCTCGAGCCATCCTTGAAAGAACCGGAAAGTGTTTTTCTTTGTCCTTCCACCATTCCAAAATATTAAAGGAGCCGTCGGGATTCACTTCTTCAAGTCCCTACGACAAATAAACTTCAAGATCATTTAGTTGTGAACAATCACTAGCCGTGGAACCTTGAGAACCCCTGAACCCCGCCCAAGCACTAAGTGCTCTTACTCCCGCAGTTCTTTTAGATGATTGCAAACTAGAAGAAGTAGGAGTTGAATAAAAAAATCCAGTTAAGAGCCATTTTAACCTTTTCAATTTCAACATTTAAAATTCTCATACCATCACTGACTATTAAATCGTAAATATGAAAAATACATCTAATATGGAAAATATTACTAAATGCAGGATTTAGTGTAGTGGTAAGCATTAGTGTTACTAGAAGCATTATCCATTGAAACTAACATTATTTTATCTCTAATGCAAAAATATCTACAAATATATGTAACAGTACTAGCAATAAACTTCATGTGTGACGTGAATTAATTATTCTATAAGCAATAATGCGCTTTTGCATTATCCAATCCTCATCAATCCAATGACTAGTAACAGTAAGATAATCACAGTCATTACCACTTCTACCAATATCAGTAGTAATAGCAACACGACAATTTATATGAGTAAATAAATAGCGCAAATATTGTTCATATTCATGTTTATATTTATAAATATCTCTCTTTACGGTTGTGCGAGGCCATCCTTTATAAGTAGGATTAAAAACTCTTCTAATATAATGCACAAAGTGAGGGTTAGAAGGAAAACTATAGGGTAAGCACATAACAGTAACCATTTGCCAATTCTTCACGATCTTTTCTTGGATCGTAATATAAAATATCACCGGTAATAGTGTTAATTCCGGGTTGAAATTGATTTGACCCGGTACTAGGGTCAACCTGACTAGGTACACTTGTCCCCTCGGCCGCAACTTTCATTTGAAAAAATTTAGCTTTATCTTTAGGGTATTTCTTTATGTGTCTAGTCAAACTTCCCGTACCCCTCTGTTCTCCAAATTTAAAAGCTAACTCTAATCCACAAGTTTTACACTTAGCTTTACTTTTTTCTCTTTGTTGAATAAAAACTGGCCAAGCAAGAGATGTTTCACTCCATTTAGAAGGTTGTCTAGAAAAAGTGGGTGTAGTACTAGGAGGGTCAGACGGGGCATCATTTGGATTATTATTAGATGGGTTAACTTCAACAACAGGACTAGTTGGTGTATCGTCATCCTGTTGCGTTTCATCAAAATCTATATTTTTATCATCATTTTCCTCATCGTTTTCATCAATAGTTGGATTACCATAAAGAGAATTCATATATTCATGGTTTAATTGTTCACCTGGTGCAATATCATGGTAAAATTGACTATCGGTAAATTTTAATAAAGTGTTATCGCTATCAAGAATAGCAGGGGTAGGACGGGTAACATGTTTGGGTCATGGAGCCGGGGGAAGTGGAGGAGTAACAACTTGGCCACTAGATTCACCAATCTTGGATTTTCCCTTACTTTTACCAAACATTTTTTTCAAACAATAGGCCATATTAATTATAATTATACAAAATAAAACAAATAAAACTATAATATTAAAACTTAAGAGTTGGAACGAGTTTACCGAATTGATGAACAACTTGTTGAAAATTATATATCGTTGAAGACTTGAAGACTTCAATTCACCAACTTGACATTTTTTCACAAATTGCAACAATAAAGTAAGCAATTATAGAAGAAAATTAGAGAGAGATTGATAATTTTATGAGAAAAATGAAAGAATGAGGGGGTATTTATAGTTGAGAATAGGGAAAAAGTGTAATTATAAAAAGTTTGGGGTTAAAATAAAGTTGGGGGTAAAATGGCTATTTTAAAAAGTGCCAAACGACTATTTTTGCAGGCCAACGGCTATATTTTAAAGTTTCCAAAGGTTGGAAATTTTTTCAGAAATTATTTTTTTAAAATTTAGTCGTTGGGCCCGTTTAGGCCCGGTTGAACCGGCCCACTTAGAAGCCGATCTCGGGCCCAAACAGTCCGGGGCTTGTGGGCTCAAATGGTAGGAACAACCCACCTAGGCTCATAGACCCAATTGATCACGGGCTTAAACGGGCCATCCCGTTTAGGCCCACTACCCATATGGGCTCGCGGGCATGGGTCGGGCCCGGTCCGGACCAGCCCAGAATACAGCCTTATATGCAGTTCCCTGTTGTGACTCAGTCCTTCAGGAGACAACTCGTCTTCGTGAAAAGTGATCTTGTGACTTTCCAACACTTGCCCGACCATATTGGCCATCTCTCCAGTGGTAATGTTATTGGGTACATAAGCTTCGTTCAACACCTTCATCAAGGTATTCCTATGCACCTCAGAGTTCTATAGCAGTGATAAAATGGATATTTGAGCAGGGGTTTTGTTCAGATGATCAACCACAGAATATTCTCTCGCCTGCACCTTTCTCCAAAGACCATTTGAGGCAGTCTCAATGACAGGCGGCTTCGAAGCGGCTTCTTTGCTTGTCCCTTCCAAATGCTCAGGTGTATAAACCCTACCAATTCTGATCATGCCTTGTGTTGCACCTGTTTCCTCCATTTTTGCTTTTCCTTTCCTTCTTGCTTCCGCAACATAGTCCCAGGGCATATCAGTACACTTAAAGGATGGTGTAGGTGCTACCATCACGGTGAAGGGTGTTGTCACTTCAACCTCAAACGGAGTTGGTACAGCTACCACAACTTCAATCAGTGCCTGAGTTTGTACCACGATAGGTGTGAGAGTGACTGGAGATGTTTAAGGATTATCCCCTCCTCTAATGAGTCCAATCAACCCTTCCGGATCTCATTCTTCATCGGTTTCTATCACATTTATCCCTTCACCTCTATGATCTGGGAGAGGATTGTTACAGACATTGGGTGTGTCCTCCTTTGCATGTTTAACTTTGGTGTCAATTAATGTCTGAATCTTATCCTTCAAAGTGCGACATTCATCAATAGTATGACCCTTCATGCCTGAATGATAGGCACATGTCTTATTTGGGTTAATGTATTGGGAGGAGTTTTCCATGGCAACAGCCGCAATAGGGGTGACATAACTGGTAGCCTTCAGTCTCCTGTACAGTTGGTCTATGGGTTTAGCAATTGGGGTGTATTGTCTGGGTGGTCTACGGTCGAAATTCGGTCTAGGTTTTTGGTAGTTTTAGCAGTCTCGTTGTGAGTTGTAATATGTCGGATGGGTGTTATAAGTATGGTAAGTGGCAGAAGGTTGTTGCTATCTAGGAGGTGAAGGATGATATGTGGATGGAGGTATTTGGTATGTGAGAGGAGATTTTGGACCTTGGTCCACCATCACTGCCCCTAGTTCTTTCTTCTTGGAGATACCTCCTAATTGTATGTCTTTGTTTGTAGCCTGGAGTGCTTCAAAATTTGTTAGCATTATGCTTTTAATCCCTTCTTCTATTCTTTCTCCCAACTTGATTATGTCAGAAAATTTATGGTTTTCAATGACCATTAGTCTCTCGTAATACTGCGGATCTTGATCTCTAACAAAGAACTTATTCATCTGTTCTTCTTCCATTGTTGGCCATACCTTTGTAGCTTCAGACCTCCACCGAGTAGCATACTCGTGGAAAGTTTTTGTTGGCTTCTTCTTAAGATTCTGAATGTAGAAAACGTCTGGTGCATTTTTCGTGTTAAACCTTAACTGGTCCATAAAATCTGACGCGATGCTTACCCAATTAACCCATTTCTTTGGGTTTTGACTGATGTACCAAGATAGGGCGTCTCCGGTGAGACTCCTCATGAACAACTTCATACGGATTCTTTCATCCTTGCCAACCCCTACAAGCTTGTCACAATACGTTCTCAAGTGCACCTTCGAATATCCAGTTCCGTCGAGCATTCCGAACTTAGGAGGTTTGTAACCCTCTGGCAGTTCTACATCTGGCTGAATACACAAATCCTCATTATTTAAACCCTCAATGCCTTTACTCCCTTCGACACTTTGAACTCTGATTGTAAGTTTCTTGAGTTCTTCTACCACGTTCTTGATGAGCAGGTCCTTCTCGACGGATTCAGGTATGTATAGGGTCTATTGTGGGGTGTGGGGTAAGGTTTCCATGTATATAGGATTGCTTTGATGGAGTCCAGAAATCTGGGCATAGTGGTGATCGTTGGTTGAGTTTGGGGGATCAGGGGTAGGTTGTGGTGCGTTTTGAGGAGTATGATAGGTGGTGGTTTATGGATACTGAGTTGGATGGTGATGGTGCTGTGGAGGGGTAGGTACTGGTGGAGGATTAGGATTTTGAGGAGGTGTGGTGTATTGATGAGGTGCGGGAGGATTTTGCGGGTGTTGGTTTTGTGTGTTTTGTGGAGGTACCGGGTTTTGGGCATTTTGTTGGTTAATGTCGGGAACATTCAGGGTGAGAGAACGGTTTGCCAAGTTCCGGACCTTCTCAAGATCCCCTTGTAGCTCCAGTATTTTCTGTTCCAGACGTAAGACCAAATCGTTCTGCACTGGAGTACTTCATTTCAATATTCTCTGCATGAGTAGCATTGTCTTTCCCGATACCACTCATATCGTCCATTTTGGATTTTCCTTTGTTCTTGGGATCACTTGAGGAGGAGGAGGTGGAGGACATTTGGATCTAGTGTGATATGCCTATGATGCTAGTATGCACGAACCAACCTTGCAGAATGGGAATAAACAAAAGAAAAGAAAAACAAAAAGTAACCAAGTCAGTAAGGAAATTAGAGGGATGTTTACGATATTTAAACATGTATTGCAGAATTATGTAATAAATACATGTCCTAATTTGAGGGACCTCATTGTGCCCGAGGTAGGACTAAGCGACACATAGATTTGGAGAAAATTGATGCCAATAATTGCGTCATTTCATTAATGTGAAAATGAACTAAATCTCTACTAAAACGACAATAATGAGAAAAGAGTTACTAATGGCATTTGCCTTATTACAATCAAAGTCTAGTCGTATCTAGAAAGTAGTAAAACCATTGTTTCCTAATCTATTTTGTCCTAGAGGGACCTTCTCCATGCTTGGCCTTCTTAGCTCCGTCAATCAATTTCCCAGGTCGTGCGTATCCAACAATAGATAAGCCCTTGCTAGATTCCTTCTTTCATTGCCTTCCGCATTCCGACAATCTGATATCCTTTTCCTCATCTTCCCCTCAAGATTCATTAACCCTTGCTCCAAATATTTCAATCTCTTTGTTGATTAATTAGTGATTTCTTTCCATTCATTGACTGCTTCCATATCCACTTTGTGTTGTTTCAAATGCCTAGCTTCGGACTCAAAGACCCTTTTGTGCAACATCCTATGCTTTACTTGTGCTTCAGCAGCATCGTCTATAACCCTATTTTTCAGATTAATTTCTGGCTTGACATCTCCCGCTATATCATCTACCAACCATGATGGGTAGAAGTACACATGGCCGGCATGATACCTGTCTGGATCGATGGTACCTTTCTCCACAATGACCTTTTGATTCCACAAATGTTGTGCCTCGAATTTGAATGGAATGACATTCCCCTTAAGGTCTGCTTTGTACTGGACCATGTTGGAAACCCGAGGTATAGCCTGCTTTCTCCCTGCTTGCTTTATTACCCTTATAGGAGCATAAGGATAGATTCCTCTTAACCCGATCAATACTAGATGAGTGGTTTCTCTTGACCTGATGATGAACTCGCTGCTAGGGAACCATTCGAACATCCAATGTATCTTTTCGTCAGTCAAGTTGCTGAAGAAATGTACCCAGCTCACAGCACTTCCGAGATGCGCAAACTTATCTGGGATAAATGTTATTATTTTCAGACGATGATAGGCTATGTGGTCATTCAGTGGTCGCAGAAGTTCTTGACGATATTCACCTCTTTGGAAATGTTCTAATAACCATACTTGTAGCAACAAATTACAAACCTTGAAGTGCCCATACCCTTTTTTGTAGCGATATAGAGCCCGGTACATTTCAGCCAAGATCATAGGGATGATGGTGTAAGTTTGTCCCTCAATTCCCTCCATTGAAGTCCTAAGGACCATGGCTAGGCGATTGTGGATCCTATCTCCTTTCATCAAATATCAACATCCCCAAGAAACAGACAATGATGTTGCATATTTCTCACGACCCAATTCCGGAGTCGTGATGGCGTCTGTCGTGGAACCAGGCAAGCCTCCCTATTTAACTAAGTTGAATTCAATTCCCACTAGAAATGTGTTTTTTAAACGAATTTATTAATAAAACTAAGAATCTGAAATTTAAAACAACATTTGAAAACTAAATTTAAACCTCCAATCCCCGAATCTGGTGTCACTCAGTCATGAGCTACTATAACATAAAGTAAAGAAAAGGGGAAAAGTCTCAAAATATAAATGAAATAGGTGGAATAAAGAAAGAGAAGGCGAGGTTGCGATCACCGGCTGCTACCTCAACAACTCTACTAGAAACTCTGACCGTAGCTCAAAATCCGCTACCGGGTCCTGATTTACCTAGATCTGCACACAAGGTGAAGGGGGTAACGTGAGTACACCAACTCAGAAGTAACGAACCCAAACTATGGGCTGAGATGTAGTGAAGGACAAACCTCAATTATGTTACAATAAATATTATGCAGAATTTTAGACATGCTAATAGTTTATCAGAATGAGAAAATATGCCAAGTATACCAGTATACTCTACATGCCATCATAAAATATATGAATGAAACCTGTATGGATATGCACATAGTGCTCACAACTCTCCCACAGAAGTCCACTCAGTACTATATATGGCTCTCAGGCCCAGGGAAATCCCATCCCGAAATATGCATAAACATCGGTGACCGTAGTCACTATGTACTGAGGAGAAAGGCCAATCCAGCCCCCACGGAGAAGGTCCATCTCCGAAATATAACACTCGCAAAAATTTCCATAGCCAGGGAAGATACATCCCTCATCACTTCGGACAAGATCCATACCCAGGGAAGATCCATCCCTCAATATCTGCGCTCACTAAGGGTGTAAAGACTCCGGAGGGGCCCTAGTGGCCCAAGCGCCATATCAAGACAACGAAGGCATGATTTAAATATCACTGCAGTGTGCAATCCATTCTCATAACTGTCTCAATAACAGGCTCTCGGCCTCACTCAGTCATTACTCTTCAGTCTCACTCACATGGATCACAAATGCCTCCATCAGCCCGAAACAATGATAAATATGCATGTAATTAACGATACTGAGACTGAGATATGAAATGATATGCTATAACAGGACTCAGTGCATGACATCAAGTAATCACAACATGAGACAGCAATATACGACCACTCGGGTCTCATTTTTCCGGCATGAAGCCTAGCATTTATACTTAACAGGATTTCTAACATGTTCACAATTACCACATTAGTAGATGCACAAATATCATCACGGAATAATCACTAAGCGGGGTCATGGGATAAGTCAGGCCACTAATACTCGGTGCACACCCTCACGCCCATCACTTGGCATGTGCGTCACCTCAACAATAGTCATAAATCGTTTAGCTCGGGGTTTCGAACCCTCAGAACCAAGTTTGGAAACGTTACTCACCTCAAAACCGGCTAAAAACTATTCCGCAGTGCCTTTGCCTCTAAATCCGGCCTCTGAGTGCTCCAAATCTACCAAGTTCAGATTTTTATCATTAAATTATTCTTAAGGTGTGAATCTCAATAGAAAAATATCAATTTAGCTCAAAAACCCGAATTTAGTAAAAACCCGACCCTCGGGCCCACGTCCCAAAACTCAGAAAATTTTACAGAAAAGTGTTCTTCATCCTCCCATGATTCCGTACATGTAAAGAACACCAAAATTGGAGTCCGTTTGACCCCTCAAATCGACCCCTAAAGGTCTCTTATTCCCAAGCCCCAAAAATCCCATTTTTCTACTGGTTTTCATGAATTAAACACTGAGATTGTGGTATATAATCACTCATAAATGAGTTTTAATAATCAAATTACTTACCTCTAAGCAACCCACTTATTTTCTCCTTCAAAATTCGTTCAAAAAGCTCTCTTCCGCCCAACAATGGTGTAAAATAAGGTTTAAGTCGTGGAAGGGTTTATTTAAATATGCCCAGTGATTTCCTCTCCGCGATAGAAAACTTAGCCACGCGATCGCGGTTCGCAGCAGTCCAACCTCACGCGATCGCAACCCAATGCACGCGATCGCGAAGACCAATTGACCTCACCCCCTACGTGCCTGGTTTTCCTCTACGCGATCGCACTGAACTAACCCCCAAAGCTACGCGATCGCGACCCATATTCTGCGATAGCACTGAACAAATTCACCCTGGTCCATTTTAACCCTACGTGATCGCACGCCTACCTACGCGATCGCAGTGAACAACCTTCAGTTGTGAAACACCAGAAATAGCAGTGTTTTCAATCCAATAATGCCCGTTAATCACCCGAAATCAATCCTGAGCACCTCGGGACCCCAACCAAAGTTACCAACATATCCCCTAACAAATGTGATTTTTAAAAGAATTTATTAATAAAACTAAGAATCTGAAATTTAAAACAACATTTAATAACTAAATTTAAACCTCCAATCCCCGGATCTGGTGTCACTCAATCATGAGCTACTATAACATAACGTAAAGAAAAGGGGAAAGGTCTCAAAATATAAATGAAATAGGTGGAATAAAGAAAGAGAAGGCGTGGTTGCGATCGCCAGCTGCTACCTCGACAACTCCACTAGAAACTCTGACTGCAGCTCAAAATCTGCTACCGGGTCTTGATGTACATGGATCTTCACACAAGGTGCATGGGTAACGTGAGTACACCAACTCAGAAGTAACGAACCCAAACTATGGGCTGAGAAGTAGTGACGGACAAACCTCAATTATGTTACAATAAATATTATGCTGAATTTAGACATGCTAACAGTTTATCAGAATGAGAAAATATGCCAAGTATACCAGTATACTCTACATGCCAACATAAAATATATGAATGAAACCAGTATGGATATGCACATAGTGCTCACAAATCTCCCACAGAAGTCCACTCAGTACTATATATGGCTCTCAGGCCCAGGGAAGTCCCATCCCGGAATATGCATAAACATCGGTGATCGTAGTCACTATGTACTGAGGAGAAAGGCCAATCCAGCCCCCACGGAGAAGATCCATCTCCGGAATATAACACTTAGAAAATTTCCATAACCAGGTAAGATGCATCCATCATCACTTCGGACAAGATCCATACCCAGGGAAGATCCATCCCTCAATATCTGCGCTCATTGGGGTGTAAAGACTCCGGAGGGGCCCTAGTGGCCTAAGCGCCATATCAAGACAACGAAGGCATGATTTAAATATCACTGCAGTGTGCAGTCCATTCTCATAACTGTCTCAATAACAGGCTCTCGGCCTCACTCAGTCATTACTCTTCAGTCTCACTCACATGGATCACAAATGCCTCCATCAGCCCGAAACAATGATAAATATGCATGTAATGAACAATACTGAGACTGAGATATGAAATGATATGCTATAACAGGACCGAGCGTATAACATCAAGTAATCACAATATGGGACAACAATATACGACCACTCGGGTCTCAGTTTTTCTGGCGTGAAGCCTAGCATTTATACTTAACAGGATTTCTAACATGTTCACAATTACCACATTAGTAGATGCACAAATATCATCACGGAATAATCACTAATCGGGGCTATGGGATAAGTCAGGCCACAAATACTCGGTGCACACCCTCACACTCGTCACTTGGCATGTGCGTCACCTCAACAATAGTCATAAATCATTTAGCTAGAGGTTTCGAACCCTCAGAACCAAGTTTGGAAACGTTACTTACCTCAAAACCGGCTAAAAACTATTCCGCAGTGCCTTTGCCTCTAAATCCGGCCTCTGAGTGCTCCAAATCTACCAAGTTCAGATTTTTATCATCAAATTATGCTTAAGGTGTGAATCTCAATCGAAAAATATCAATTTAGCTCAAAAATCCGAATTTAGTCAAAACCCGACCCCTAGGCCCACGTCCCAAAACTCAGAAACTTTTACAGAAAAGTATTTTTTATCCTCCCACGATTTCGTACATATAAAGAACACCAAAATCAGAGTCTGTTTGACCCCTCAAATCGACTCCTAAAGATCTCTTATTCCCAAGCCCCAAAAATCTCATTTTTCTACTGTTTTTCATGAATTAAACGCTGAGATTGTGGTATATAATCACCCATAAATGAGTTTTAATAATCAAATTACTTACCTCTAAGCAACCCACTGATTTTCTCCTTCAAAATTCGTTCAAAAAGCTCTTTTCCGCCCAACAATGGTGTAAAATAAGGTTTAAGTCGCGGAAGGATTTATTTAAATATGCCCAGTGATTTCCTCTCCGCGATTGCAAACTTAGCCACGCGATCGCGGTTCACAACAGTTCAACCTCACGCGATCGCAACCCAATGCACGTGATCGCGAAGACCAATTGACCTCACCCCCCACGCGCCTAGTTTTCCTCTACGCGATCGCGATGAACCCCACGCGATCGCACTGAACTGACCCCCAAAGCTACGCGATCGCGACCCGTATTATGCGATCGCACTGAACAAATTCACCCTGGTCCATTTTAACCCTACGCGATCGCACTCCTACCTACACAATCGCAGTGAACAACCTTCAGCTGTGAAACACCAAAACAACAGTGTTTTTCAGTCCAATAATGCCCGTTAATCACCCGAAATCAATCCCAAGCCCCTCGAGACCCCAACCAAAGTTACCAACATATACCCTAACCTCATTCAAACTTATTTTTACTCTCAAAACACCAACACTACCATCAAAACACCAAATTTACATTGGATTCAAGCCTATGAACTTTGAAATTTCTAAAATCCACCAACGATGCCGAAACTATCCAAAACAAGTCCGATTGACCTGAAATTATGCAGACACATCCAAAATGACATTACGAACATGTTCTAACTTCCGAAATTTTATTCCGACCCCGATATCCTATTTTCCACTGCCAATTAGAAATCGCCAAAAACTAACTTTCGCCAATTCAAGCCTAATTATACACCGGACCTCATAAAATTATTCCGGACACACTCTTAAGTCCCAAATCACCTAACGAAGCTATTCGAGTTATAGAGTCTGCATTACGAGGTCGTTTACCAATAAGTCAACTCTCAGTTGACTTTTCCCATTACAATGCTATTTTTAAAGACTAAGTGGCTAAACTCTCACTACAACCATTCTGATGTAAAGCCTACCAACTCTAACACATCAATAACAGTATAACCAACCTATGACCAGTCAAGAATAGTAATTATAATGTAGGGTTTTATGTAACGACGGACCGGGTCATTATAATATCGGCCGCTTGTTCTATAGAAAACTAAGTGCCTATCAATTAGTTCCAAGAAAGCGGCCGGGGTCTAACTAGAATTTCATTCCAATCTTGATATTGTTGGAATTGGTCTCGAAGAAGCGATTTCCCGCGAAAGTAGTAGCCCTTTAATTGCTTAGGGGAATCGGCCTTTTAGTCAAAGCTTTTTCTTGCTTAATGTTTTCCTATCTCGAGTGATTTCCCATAAAATCCACCTCTGAGATCTTTTGCACCGGCTTTGGATTCAAGAAGATCGTCCATAGAATAAGGAATGGGAAGAGAGCGAGAGACTCTCGATTCGCTGCTCTACATTTCGAGAAAGTGGAATAAGAAAGGTCGTAGTACCCTAGGCCCGACAGAATAATGAGAAGAAAGAGGCCGATTGGAGAAGTTTTGTTTGAGAGGCTAAGGGACTAGACCCATCAAAAAGAAAAAAGAAGTGGATCCTATCTCTTTTCATCAGAAATATCAACATCCCTAAGAAACAGACAATAACACAAAACCCGGCGGTATGTCCAACCCAAAAAAGTAACGGCAAGTTCATCATGGTGAAGGTGATATGAGTTGCTATGCCCATATAGTTCATAAAGGAACTCAAATGGTATGTATGATTTCTTCATACGGAGTAACTCATCATTTTTTTTTAAACCCACCATTTTTTTTTAAACCCACCATTTTCAAGAAACCTCGGGGGGTGCGATTTTCTAGTACCAATAAACCAGGACTATCCCACGGGAGCCCAGTGAAGCCTCCTATTTCCTCTAAGAGATGAGTCATTTCTATATCACCAAAGCGGAAGACAACTCTCTTCTGATCCCAAAACATTGTGGCGGCCTCAATCAATGCATTATTTGGCCGAATGTCCAATAAGGAGGGTAAATTTTTAAGGACCCTTTTCACATGGTTCTTGTCACTAGGTGAGAGGTTCTTCCACCAATCAAGAAGCAAAGGTGGGATGTTTTGAACCATGCCGAACCTGGGGACTTCGTGCCTCATTTTCTGCAAAACAAATAGAGTTAGTCATTTTTCCCTCCGGATCTGACTATTCACACATTAATGATCAACATAATTGCATGTTTTCTCCAAATAATGTACATAACGTGATGGTTTCCATTGGGATTATGGAAATCCCGTTAGACTTTAGACAAGGCTTGCCTTAGCGGATTATCATGCGGACAGTGTTATAAACCATACTAGGTTTGACATGATGCATGCACAGTTGATATTAAGTGAGGTTTCTAGAAGGGTCTAGACTGGTACTCTCAAGTGGACAACTTGAGAGGGAAAGGTATGGAACTGTCGACTGCACCGCTAATCGACTAGTTTACCGCAAATAAGCCTTTCCAGATTAAAAAGGTAATTTTAGAAGGGCGCGGACACTCATCAAGCGCCACTATAGTATTAATTGGGCACGAGTGGAATATGATGTTGAACATGCTTTATGCGAAGATAAATAACACATTGTCAAGTATTTGCATGATAAATATGTGAAAGCAATAGACGCAGTATTAAGGTAAAACATAAAGGACGTAAAAAGAAAGAAATAAAAACAAGAAGAAGTTAGTTCGTGTAATATGGGAATATGATAAAGTAAGAGAGGGGGTAGGGGTGGGGAGAGACATGATGTAGCAATTTTAAAACCAGCGAAAAGAAGCTTAGAGCAAATAAGTATGACTAGGAAAAGAGATATGTATGTTTTTACCAATTTGAGCAAGGAAGGGTGGAGAGGGGAAGGATTTGCATGTAACAATGAATTGGACAAATAAAAGGAAAAGAGGAGCATGATGTGCATGTAGAAGCAAATAAAAAGAATAAGGGAGCACGTTTATCAAAGAAGACTAATTCATACAAGCCAAATTCGCTATGGTAAGAGCCTAAATATCCCCAACAGAGTCGGCATGCTGTCGTGCCCCTTTTCCTTGCAAAATCGACTTTGGACATGTGACAACTCTTTTAAGGAAGTATTAAAAGAAGAGAGTCGCCACCTAATAATTTTTAAGATGTTTTAGGGCACCTATTTGCAAGTGACTCAGGTTTAGCTAATTTACATCACCAAAGATCGGGTAAGGGATCGAAATTACCTCGAAGAGAAGGTGTCAGGAACTCTTCGAGGTCCACAACTATGGGTCCCGGCCGAACTTGAATTATATGAATTAGTCAAATAAACAAAGATATAGAGAGCCCGAAATTTGAGAATTTTANACTTCTAGGAGAAGGTGTTAGGCATTCTTCGAGGTCCAAAACTGTGGGTCCCGGCCGAACTCGAATTATATGAATTAGTCAAATAAACAGAGGGACAATAAGAAGTTTGGGCAGTTATTATCAAAAGACTTTGAACAAATACAAACACTCGATTTAAAGATGAAATGGGGGGTCCTAAGTTTTTTAGCCTAAAGGATCACCTCGTGCAACATAAATAATACTTCGTAACTCCCTCGAGATGGGGTGTTACTCATATTATTTAGCGGGCCCAGACTATTATCTCCTGCTACCCGATTACTATCTTTAAGTTGTTACCTAAAGCGCACTAGTTAAATTAAAAGTCGTACCTTATGCGTGCATTACCCGTGCCATACCTATGGTCCAGGAGGCATTAGACCTCTATTTTGGAGGTTCTATACCTTACTTAGGTTGCTCAACAAATGTCAAAACTAGGCGACATACAAAAAAATGTTGGACTTCACATATAGGCAATTAAAGGCTCAGGTTAACCTCCACACTTAAATAGCAAATGCACGCGAAACGGGTTTTCATGTTAGGCAAGTTCAGAATTAAGGACCTTAAATCCCTATAGATAAGATTTCTATGTGATAAGCATCAAGGCATGCAAGCAGTTTTAGGAACCAGCGTTATTCATAGACAGGATTATAAAGGTTGTTACACACTAATTATTGAGATGGCAGATTCCCAGTTATTAGTCATGTAGATGTTGCGCCTAGGTGATTTATGTAATAAAGACAGTGGCATCTATTGAGAGAAACCCGGAATACTCATACTCTTGATAATGGCTTAAGTGAGCAATGAACAATGTTGAAAGCGGGCGTCATTAATAGTTATTAAGGCAAACAATGGTATTCTAAAGACAGGATTTCTAACGATCAGCACTTGAGAACCTGATTTTATTGTTATACTTTAACCTTATAGGCAAGTTTTCTAGGTTAACAATGCGATGCAATAACAGATGAAATGATTAGAGTCCTATAGGCATGATCACTAGTGGATATGCTACAATAATGCAACTTAAAGGAAAGTTCAACGATATTTATTTCCTACAGGTAGGTTTTCTAATAACATGTAGCAACAAAGATATTGAAGCATTTGAGCTCATGCTTTGCTAGTATACAGGTAGCGCAAGTGTGTGCTTTTCCTAATAGAATGATTTCTACAGTGTGCATAGAGAATGAACGACATAAGAAAGCACATCATTCAATCCTATAGGCATGTTATCTACCCATCATATTAATATTAAGATCTACCCCATCCTCTATTAGTAGCAACCTCAATTGTTTATACAAAGATTATTACAGGCCTAATTAATGAGTAAAGTAACAATATTACATAACAGTGAACAGTCCTATAGCAGGCCCAAATAAAATAACTAAATACCCAGCCTTACTGGTCCTTCGCTATCTCTTACATAACATACTTAAGCCTTCAACAATGAACCACATTTAATACACTCTCATGGGTTCATAGAAGAGTCCAGACCTTTTTCAATGAGCCACAACACCAAATGTTTCACTACTTGGAACAACCAATATAGATACACGGTACGTGATAGGGAAGTATAGTATTGGGGACAGTTTTGGAGGTTGAGGGGATGACTAGGACCAAGCCCTAGTGTGTCAGAGTTCACAAGGGCCTCAATTGGACCCCGAGAAGTGCTCACACTTGGGAGGCCAAGATGCTGAATGGTACATAACATTTCAGAAGATAAGAAATCACAGAGTGCAAATCATAGTATTAGCATAACGCAAACAGTAGATTGTCCCATGCACTTAATTATCACAGAATGACAACAGAGTATTGAACATTATCATAGTTAAATCATGCCCACGTAATTCAAACATATATGCAAAAAGAAAGAGAAAAGTTAAACATTACAAGGGTTTAAAACACTAACTAGTAGCAAAATCAAAAGAGTGAAGAGTACAATAGCAAAAACCCCAGGTCCCCGATGCTTCATAGTACATAAGAGCATCGAGAATAGGCTCCGAGCAGTGCTTGCACCGGAGGAGGTTTTTTAATGGCCTTGGCTTTCAGCCGACCCCAAATTCAATAATTTTAGAGAGTGTTCAAGCGTAACAATGAGTGAGTGAGTGAGTGAGTGAGTGAGGAGAGTAGTGAGAACAATAGCAGCGATTAGGAGATTCAAAAGTTTGTTTAAGGGGTTTTAGGGGAGGGGTTTATATAGTAGCAGATTTAACACATAAAATAGGGAAACACGGTAAATTAAACACAGAATAAGGAAAATATGACATGCCAGAATCAATAGAATTAATTTTATGGCAAGTAACACATAGAATAAGGAAATACAGTGGGTTAAACATATAATAAGGAAAATATAGCAAACGAGAATCAATTAGAGTCGGTCTTACGGCAAATATCACGTAAAATAAGGAGGTACAGTAGATTAAATAAAAAAATAAGAAAAATATCAGTCAAACACAAGGAAAGAATATCAATCACAATCAGTAATGAAAAAGGGGAAATCTCAAACCCTAGTTGGCTATGGCTCATTTGTAATTAACAAAAGTTAAAGGGGTCAAAGGAATTTGGAAAAATTAGGGAATTTTATGTGTTTAGTCAAGAAGTTTCTAGAAAGGACTATAATGTAAAAAGACAAGAAAATTAGGTCAAATGGGGTAAAAGGGGTAAAATATAGAAGTTAAAAGGGTTGAAAAATATGGAGGAATGTATGAATGGACAGCTGTCCAATTCAGTTTTTAAAATATGGAGGAAAATAATGCAAATATGCTATTTTGAAAGTATATATGTATTTTGGAAAGAGGGCAAAATTGGGTATCAACATTAATTATTGAGTTAATTAGATTAATTTTTCTTCTTTGTTTCTTGGGACTGATCAATATGATCTTTTGCTATGGCTCATTTGTAATTAACAAAAGTTAAAAGGGTCAAAGAAATTTGGAAAAATCAGGGAATTTTATGTGTTTGGTCAAGAAGTTTCTAGAAAGGACTATAATGCAAAAAGACAAGAAAATTAGGTCAAGTGGGGGTGAAAGGGGTCAAATACAGAAGTTAAAAGAGTTAAAAAATATGGAGGAATTTACGAATGGACAGCTGTCCAATTCAGTTTCCTGAATTTTAGGGACTGCACATTCCTAGAATTATTTGGCTACTTTTTGCTGCATTTTTCAGTTCAAATTTGCTCTTGATTAGTTTACTTCTCCTTCCAACTTCAGAGACCTATTTTCTGTTTGTTTCTCTGCTATAATCAGGTACTTTTTGTAAAGTTGAAATGTTGTGTTAGTAGAAATAGATTATTCTCTTTAGTTGCTCTTGATTTCTTGGTTATCTGAGTTCAATGTTGATTACTTTACGTTTAGCCCATCAATCCGTAAGTTTAAAATTGGTTAATCCTGTCATGAGTAGATTCTACTTGTTTTTCTATTTTGAATGATGAAAGATCAGAATTCTATGCTTTAGCTCATTTTAGTCAAGTTTGATAATTATGGTCGAGGTATGCATATAAAAAAAAGACGCATGACAGGCTTGACAGATTGACCCACTCGTTAATTTAAAGCATGCTGGAAGGAAGACAGTATTGATGGATTAAATTTAAACGTGGAGCAAAATATTTGTAATTCATTCGAACAGTAGTTGGTATAAGAATGATATATGAATATTCTTGTTTCATTTTTTCATAATCTCTATTTTGTCCTCCTATAACATAACTTAGATTTAAATATTCCATGTGACATTAATTTGGGCTATAAAAAATAGTTTGTGACTGATAAAAATTGATTCGTCTTTATGTGATTCATGATTATCTTTACTATATTGGGCTGCGATAGGCAGGCCCATTTCTGAAACCCCGTTGAAAATTGAAGCAGCAGACTTCAATTGGAAATCAGCTCACTCCATAGGGCTTCACGAAAGCCCATCGGGACATTATTCCTCCCCACGTTATGTTTCGCTCATATCTATTTACATTTGGCCAATATAGTTAAAAGTGTTAATAGAATTTTTTTTTAGAACACGATCTTTTGTGTCTTTAAATGACAAACTCAAGCAGCATGTTCTTAATGATTTAATTAATCCATTTAAATAATTGTAATTACTCCCCTCCCTTTCTTCTTATGAGTTACTTCATTTGACTTCCCCTTGTTTAGTCAAAGAAATGAACCTGCTAATGGATCCAACAATAGATCTTACATAAACTTTTCATAAGTCATGACCTCACAACAATCTCAAATTTAGGAAATAAATAATTTCAAATATCGTAGTTTGCTCAAGGCACGATTAATAAATCATCGTGTTCATGGGTATGCTTCCTGTGGTATGGCCACGATACGTAAATTCCAATTCAAGTGTGTGTTTCACACGACTTGGCCATAACTTCAAATAATTAAAATCAACATGTTGTAGATCGCGGGTGCAATTCACGTGACACAATTCGTAATATGTACAAAAACAAACAGTTGCGCGACATCGCGACTTGTTCAAATAAATTTCATAAATACTAAAAGCGTTAAATATTTAATTAAAAAGCGGTTAGAAACTTATAAATGCACAATAGGTTTAAACATTCAATAAATCAGATAATTAGGCCAATTAATAATAGTTGAGCGACGGTGCTAAAACCACGGAACTCGGGAGTGCCTCATACCTTCTCTCGGATTAATAAAATTTCCTATCTCATCTTCTGGTTTCGCGGACTTTAAAGCAAAGTCAAATTTCTTCGATTTGGAATTTAAAATAAACCGGTCTTGGGACACCATAAATTATTTCAAGTGGCGACTCTGAATAAATAAATAATTTCATTTCGAATAATGTCACTTTAATTGGAGAAACTCCCTATCCTTCGGGAAAAATGAGGTGTGACACACCACATAGACAAATATGCTTAAAATTACGCATTAGACAACAACCCTAAGATTTTTAATTTTAGGCGAAAACTCAAAGAAAGGGTTCAAAATTGACAATACACTCTAATTTAAAGATGAATTATACAAGATAAAGAAGATTGAGGAAGAAGAAGACGAAAAAGCTTTGAAGCTAATGGCTGAGAAGAGAAAAATCGAGGGCTACAATGGCTGAAGATAAAAAAAGGTAACGGGTTGAGTATTGAAGACCTATTTTGATTGAAGGGACAAAAGAGCCGTTAAGGTCGATTCTGAACCGCTGATCAGCTGCTTTTTAATAAAGACTTCTACGCGCTATTGTGTTACCGTTTTCCACGTATAAAGGCCTGGTCAACTTTGGAGGGGTCTTGGACACATTTGAAAAAGATTGAATGTGTAAAGATTTACCGGTATTTATTAGGTGTGTAACATGAATTTGACTAAAAGTTTAATGGTAAACTAGTTCCAAATTCCAAACAGCACTAAATTCAGAAAACATTTCTCTTTCTTCTACGGGTTTCACGGGATCCCATTCGAAAGTAAATTTCAAATCAAAGTGATTTTACTGTAATAACTTTAATAGTTCGTTTTATTAATTAAAAAGTGATTAATAAAACAACCTTTTTATTACTAATTTAAAATCAAAGTGATTCAAAAATTATATCATTATTTTCTCTATAACAATCACTTTCATGAGTATTAATTTACTTTGTAGTCTCTTTTTCGAATTGTCTGTCGGCTTGGTATTTGAACTACAACAATTAAACTTCAAGCCAGAACCTTAGTACAAGTCCCTCTTGAATTTATATATTCTAGCATATTTCATGTTTAACTCTTTCAAATATTCCCAAAGTTTCCCTTCTTTATCACGGGAAACATCAAGTTTCTCAAGCTCAAATAGTGATAAATTTAAATAACACTGTAAATTATGGCTATGTTTTAAGTTACACCATTAAAAGTGACTAACAGGTGTCCTTTCTACTATAGTCTGTATACACTTAGTAGCCCAGTGGGCTCCTTATAACAGAACCCAGATTATTGGGCTTTAGTTCAGGATAAAGCCCATAATACCAATCACTCTTCGGGCCTTCTATTGGATATTGCTGACTTATCCACTCTGAAACTTTTATCCTGTTTGGCCAAGTTTTTTCAAGGCCGAAAGCACTTTTTTTTCTAAAAAAAGTATTTTTTTTAAAAACTTAAAGTGTTTGGCCAAATTATTAGAAGAAAAAAAGTGTTCTTGAGTAGAAATACAAGTCGTTTTGAAGAAGCAAAAAAGAATAACTTTTCTCTAAAATCAACTTTTTAGAAAAGCACTTTTGAAAAAAAAAAAAACACTTTTCAAAATAAGTTGATTTTAGAAACTTGGTCAAACAAGTTATTTATCATAATTAACCTAAATAACCGTTCACCTAACCAATTAAACAAAAAAGAATCAGCTGATGAATGTGTGTGAGTGTATATAATATATAATCTATATACAGTTATACACCTATAAAAAAAGAAAATAATGAGTCTGATCAGCAAAGATCCCTTTTAATATTTAGTAATCAATTAGATTTCCTTTAAGTTAAATATATGTATGTGGCTTGAGAAATGAAACAGATTAAGTCCCAAGCAAACACTAATTACTGCTTAGAAGTGTTTTTAATTAATTAGCCAAATACAAACTGTTCTCACTAAAACAACTTTTTAGAAAAGCGCTTTTGAAAAAAAATATTTTTTTAAAATAAACTGATCTTAGAAGCTTGGTCAAACAAATTATTTATCGTAATTAACCTAAATAACGGTTCACTTAACCAATTAAACAAAAAAGAATCAGCTGATGAATGTGTGTGAGTGTATATATATAATCTATATACAGTTATACACCTGTAAAAAAAAGAAAATAATGAATCTGATCGGCAAAGATCCCTTTTAATATTTTGTAATCAATTAAATTTCTTTTAAGTTAAATATATGTATGCGGCTTGAGAAATGAAACAGATCAAGTCCTGAGCAGTTTTTATTCCTCCTTCAAGTTTTAATCGTTTATAAGTGAATGAACCCCTCCCCACCCCCCCTCTTTTATCTTAATGAGGCGACACTAATCAATTGAGATTAACAAATGAATCTCTCGAATAAGATGGTAGTATTTATTTTTGTTAGTTTCTTATTTGGTGTCCGATACTCGCATAAAATTCGATTATATCCAAATTTGTGCTTTGTAGGGCCTTATCCGTAAAAAAACGCTCCCTGGCAAGGATTTTTCTTTCGACATCATAACTAATCAATTCGCTTTATTCGTTTGCTTTTGCTAATACCGTCGAATACGATGGTATTTAGTTTGCTTTATTCGTTCAACATTGTAGCTAATTAATTAATTGTAAGATTGCTCTCGTGTATATGTTTCCCATATATATGCCTTTTAGTGGTACTATCTTTGTTTGGTACTTTTTACTTATTGAGAGTTAATAAACTAATCTTTGGAGTTAAATTGGATCTGATCAACTTAATATTTAAAAATTAAACTTTAGATATTTAAAAATTATACAAAAATTACTATAAATTATAATTTTTCTCATGTCCGTAAAATAAAAAAATATATTTTAAAGTATTAGTCAAATTGACATAATTTGAATCTTGCGAAGTGTCACGTAAATTAAGACAGAGTAAGTAGTACATTTTCTTTTCAAGGCTTCCTAAACATTTAATTAACCTTTCTATGTAGTCTCATGTTTAAAAACTGAAATTTTATATATGTCCACACATTCTACTGTCTGGAACCTTAAGTCCTTTTGGACAAAAAGAATTTTAATAGGTGATAAAAAAGAAGTGATAAAAGTGTATATAACACACTAATTCTGTGCGCTATACTTTAACGGTAACTTTTGCCGTTAAGGTATAGCATACAAAATTAGTGTGTTATACCCCTGACAAAAAAATTATCCCCAGTGTAGCGTAGACTTTTTGTACGCTATACATATAACATTTTTTTTTTTGCGCGCTATACCAGTTTTATTTAATCCTCTTCGTCTTACCCAACCCCACCAGATCGTCTCCCCCATTTTTTTACCTCTCTCTCTAAACCTGGTCCCCCACCCCTCTCGTCACAGTAAAAAAAAAATTGTGGGCCCCCCCGTCACACAAAAGGTGTAGAACGTAGGTCCCACTTCGGAATAGAGCATCTTGTTATTGTGGGTTCACTCTTTCGGACTCAAATTTTCAACCAATTTGCTTTCCGAAAATACTAAATCGGGGTATTTCGGTTTATTTTATGTTGAAACTTTTATAATAATGCATATTAGTTGATTTGAATGTCTTCTATTTCGTTTTGTGTTTTATTTGCGAAACTAGTATGTTACATTTATCCGGACTTAAATATTAGCGTTTTATAAAAAATATAAAATTGTGAAATAAATTTTTCTTTTAATATCCGGACTTATATATTTGTGTTTCCACGCCGTTTTGTGTTTTATTTGTGATTAAATGTATTTGTTGTTTATAAAATGTAGAGCCTTTTAGCGTAGTAAAATGTAGAGTCTTTTAGCGTAGTAAAATGTAGAGACTTTTAGCGTAGTAAAGTGTAGTATTTTAGCGTAGAATCCCTTTAGTTTAAGTATCTTATACTGGTAGTTGAAAATGCAAACTTTGTACAATTAAGTATTAAAAATTATTAATTTAAATTATAAAACAAACACACAAAATTATAAAAATATTAAATTTAACACACATAATTATTAATGATAATTCGGTGCTACTGAGCCTCAAATATCGAGCCTGGAACCCATAGGTATAAATATTGTATAACTCTAAAATTTGTGTACCTAAAAAAATTATTATTTAATATACAGATTAAACATACAATTAATGTTGTTTTGATTTATAGATGACGATATGGACGTGCCGCCTATACATCCCGGCCCTTACTCTCCAGAGCTATTAGTCTTACAGGGCGATCATAGAGCCTTTTAGCGTAGTAAAGTGTAGTGTTTTAGAGTAGAATCCCTTTAGTTTAAATATCTTATACTGGTAGTTGAAAATGTAAAATTTGTACAATTAAGTTATTAAAAATTATGAATTTAAATTATAAGACAAACACACAAAATTATAAAAAATATTAAATTTGACACACATAATTATTAATGATAATTTGGTGCTACTGGGCTTCAAATATCGAGTCTGGAACCCATATATATATATATATATATATATTTAAGTTATTAAAAATTATGAATTTAAATTATAAAACAAACACACAAAATTATAAAAATATTGTATTTGACATACATAATTATTAATGATAATTTGGTGCTACTGGGCCTCAAATATCGAGCCTGGAACCCATAGGTATAAATATTGTATAACTCTAAAAATTGTGTAACTCAAAAAATTATTATTTAATTTATAGATTAAACATACAATTAATGTTGTTTTGATTTACAGTTGATGACATGGGCGTGCCGCCTATGCATCCTGGCCCTTACTCTCCAGAGCTATTAGTCCTACAGGGCGATCATAGATTTGCCCATATATGGGACGGATAGGTACTGATGCAGAATCTCCGCGCTAGGAGAGTGGACGACATGTGGGATTTTTTGAGGGATTGCTATCTCCATCCCCGTGTAGTCCAGTGCCTGGAGGACACGGGATTTTATAGGATTATTCAGATCGGCCGGATGCAGCTCGACTGGGCTTTGATCACGGCGTTGATTGAGCGGTGGCGACCGGAGACGCACACTTTCCACCTGCCCATTGGCGAGGCCACCATCACGCTGTAGGACGTGGAGGTTTTATATAGCCTGCCCGCTGATGGCTTGCCTGTTTCACTGCCTATTCTTATGAGATCTATGTCGCGTGTGAATTATTTGGATATGCTGCAAAGGCTCACGGGTTTCAGGCCACAGGACGATACTGCATCGTCGGGGGCCAGTCGGATGAGTTTGACCCCTATTAGACAATACCTGGAGATAATCCACCCCACTATTACCGCTGAGACAGAGGAGGTAGATATTATCCGATATACAAGGTTGCTGTTGCTTCTTCTATTTGGGGGGATCTTGTTCCCGAACACTTCGAGGAACCTAGTCAGCCTGCGGCTTCTTTATCATATTGCCGCGCTAGATGACTTACCCTTATACAGCTGGGATGATGTTGTTCTCGCCTACTTGTACAGGCAGATGTGCCGGGCTTTCATGGGCACACAGAGAGACGTTTGTGGCTTTCTGCCGCTTCTACAAGTGACAACATATTCGAATAACATGTTCATTAGTTCCAATTCCACCTAGTTAGGATTTATCTTATACCTTACGTCAACTTTGTATGTTAGGTTTAGGCTTGGGAGCGGTTTCTGCAGGTTCAGCCACCTCTACCACAGTTACCTCCTAATGTACAACCTCCGTTTCTCCCTCTAGCCAGGAGGTGGGTTCTCCGCCGTAGACTTGTACGAGAGTATGATGCTCATCATAATCTCCCCCTCTGCAGGGATGTGTTGGATATGCTGGAGGGCACACAAGTAAATACATACCTAAACTTAACTGGTATAGATTAACTTAGTGTTGCATATACTCACATTTTGTGTTCTTATTTGATTTCATCTGGACGCCATACAACGACGATTTGATCGGTACCCTGCCAGATTATTTCTTGTTCGGCCGACCAATTTTGAGCACTTCTGCCCCGCTCATATGCCTCGATATTGTAGAGCATCATGCCTCTGAGCAGGTACTTCGTCTGTTTGGTCGTCCGCAGTATATACCGAGGCCGCCTATATGGGAGGCTATACATTATCAGAGGGATGATCATTCCAGGGCGGACGACGCATTTATGGCATGGCTTGCGGCGCAGATGCATATTTGGGAACAACAAGATCAGTTGATTCCTCCCCTACCTACGCGGATTCAGGCGGTGACTATTCAAGTATGGTCAGTACGTTCCATACGCCAGGCGACACGAGGCACTGGTATGTTTTCTATTATTATTAATTATATAACTGTAATTTTGTTCTATATATGTAGTTTATATTTGTTACGTTGTGCAGGCTATTAGACTACATACCGTCTATCAGATGGGACAGCAGATGCAGGATCATGTCGGCGATCCTGCGGCCATGCAGGATTATAGCCGTTGATTTGTAGAGGTAGCTTCCTGGACACTGCAGCGAGCCCGAGAGGATCAGCGTTTGGCACACGAGCCTGATTATATGGACCCAGGGCAGTACGAGCGAGGTCGTGGTGTCGCACGAGGTGGTCATGGCCGACGAGGTGGTGGTGCCAGACGAGGCGAGGGTGCCGGACGACGTGGTGGTGGACGGAAAGAGGAGGTGGTCCCCAGCAAGGAGGCGTTGAGGCTCCTGCTGGTGATGTTCTCGCAGCCTTGGGATGCATCTCACTCCAGTGACTTCGCATGTGACCCCAACAGGTCAATTATTGATCACGGGCACGAATATTCGTGGAGTGGATTGGGCTAGATACTTCCCAGGCCCGTCTATCGCTGATGAGGATTGGCCGACCCGAGATTTGCATAGTGGGCGCCGACTGAGTTATGTCTCATCATCACATTCACATGTATGAGTTTATTAGTATTGAATTTGAATTTGTTTTAACTGTAACTTATTTACTTTCTATAACTTTATTAATTTCCTTTTTAAGGCTTCACGCGATGTTGACGTGGCTGCGACATATGATTACATTCAGGAGCCCGACGAGATCGTGGTAAGACAATTTGAATTGTTGTGAATTATAATATTCTTTTCTATACTGAGCTTTCTATTCTTATTTAGGCTTCTACTAGACAGACGACCCCTTATATCGATCCTGACAACACCACTGATGCCTGTCATCCTGCGCCGCATCCGGCTATAAGGAGGCGATTTGATGATGATGATCTAGATAGCGTACCCGGGCGGGATGGGATGCGCCTCAGGACAGCGGCTGCGTTGAGGCATACCGGATGCGGGACACATTGATTTGTCCTTCCTTTTTTTGTATTTGATGCAAATAATATTTTTGTATACATTAACAATAATTTTATTATTTCCCCTTTCATTAGATAGTTTCATACTACAACCACACACACAAGCATTAAAACTTAACTTCCAGTACAATTAAAATAAAGTTCAGTACAACAAACAAGGAAAACATTAATTAAAATTCATTACTACAACACAATCACAAACACAAACATAGCAGGCCAACATAATAAAAATACATGACATGGGAAAAATAAAGATAAGATAATACACTAAACACATACAACGCAAGTTTAGTCCCTGCCGCCTAATATTCTCTAATCCAACCACTTAAATTGTTCTTCCAGTTTTTTTTCTTCTTCTACCTCTTTCAGTTTCGCCTTCAACTTCGCAACCTCTCTTTTATTTTTTCTTTCATGTTCCCATTATTTTAAATACAAATTATGAAGATGCTGCAAAGATTCTTTGTAGCATTCTTGATAACATGGTTCACCAACCCATACCTCAAAATCGCAAATAGGTTCGTTGGGAACCTTATAAAACTGGTTCACACAGTGCCAGTAGCGGCGTCCAACTTCACCATTATCCCAATAATTTTGCATCATGCATCTTCTTCTACACTTACACCTTGGTGTATAAAGAGGTTGAGACATTTGTGCGTTAAAAAAACCTTGCTTTTAATGAAAGATTTGCTATTAATAATTTTTTTAGCACACAAAATAACTAGAATGAGCCCGTTATTTATAGGTGAGACAACATATATAACGTAGTATTTAACCGCGCTAAATATACACATAACGTAGTATTTAATCGCGCTATGTTTTGCGTGTTAAATATCATGATGTGTACAAGACAACTTTATGTCAGTTGGTCAGCCTTTTCGGTTCGACAAGACAACACACATAACGTAGTACTTAACCGCGCTAAATAAACACATAATTTTACTATTTAATCGCGCTATGTTTTGCGTGCTAAATATCATGATGTGTACAAGACAACTTTATGTCAGTTGATCAGCTTTTTCAGTTCGACAAGACAACACACATAATGTAGTATTTAACCGCGCTAAATATACACATAATGTTATTAAATTATCATTTAAAAAACTAAAATGGAAAAGTTCAAATCATAATTAACAAACATAAATTTATTTCATAAATCTTGCAACATAAACGAAACAACTAATTATTACAACATAAACTCATGGATATTTAGGCACACTAGAAGAACACCCACCACGAGCTTGATTAGTATTGCTACCCAAACCAGCTGAAGGACATTTTCGACGATCATGTCATGTTTGCGAGCATATACCATATTTGCGCGTATAAACGATATCACTAACATCCATTTGATTCTGTTTACGCGTTCTCTTCTGCACCTGTATTCGACGCAAATAGGACTTGTTGCACACCATTTTAAATGGTTTTGGCAGCCAATAATGCTCAGCACCCACTGGCTGTAACTACCCACTATATGTGTTTAGGTACTTGGCAACACTATATTGTTGATCAACATAGTTGGTCTCCCCAAAACCAATACGTTGAAAACACTTGATGGCATGTGAGCAAGGCATGTGGTAGATGGACCATTTCCCACAAGATCATAACCTTGATGATTCATTTGCAGTATGTACATTATTCCCCCGATTTTGATTGATAGCGGTACGAACTTCAAAAACATTTCTTTCGCTATCATACTGCAAAAATGAATGCCAATGTGCTCGCCGTTTCTATTTCTCAAATCTCTTCATCGGCACTGGCATAAATTCAACACCTTTTTCCATCAATGTCGTTGCAGCTGCAGACCGTTCAACAAACCTCTCCGCCATCTGCTTGAACGACATCCGCACCATGGCTGTGACAGGCAATCCTCTTGCCGACTTTGATAACCCGTTGAAAGACTCTAGAACGTTTGTAGTCAGAATTCCCCATCGTCTGCCACCATTCACATGCAAAGTCCACTTTTTAGGGTGATGTCGCATTAACCAACAATAGGCTGCCTCGTCTTCTTGCCTGATAGATTCCATGTGCCTCCGGAATTTATGCTTTTGGTGGTCTGTTGTTGCCATCCACATCAAATCATTTAGATCCTTGTTGGGATATGCCTTCTGGAAATTGGCCTTAAAGCGCCTCACACAGTAACGGTGGTATGCATAAGGTTCTTGCCATGCAGGAAAGTTCTCCACAGAACTTAAGATACTACCGTGTGATTAGATATTAGACAAATACCGGAAGGCTGTTTGACAGCGTGCTCTTTCAAGTGGTTCAAAAACAGCGTCCACGTCTTTGTGCTTTCATTGGCACAAACAACAAAAGCTAGAGGAAATATATGTCTATTAGCATCTACTACCACGGCTATCAATAGCTTGATATCGTAATTTCCATATACATGAGTGCCGTCTATGGATATTACGGGTCGGCAATGCGAAAAACCATCAATTGCTGGTTTAAACGCCCAGAACACATAATTGAATATATATTCTGGTTTTCCCGGACTCCGCTCAAGCTTCCTCAACAATCATCCCGGGATTAAAATGCTGCAGTGCGGCCATGTACTTTAACAGAGATGCAAATGACTTATCCCAGTTACCGTAGACAATTTCAAACGCTCGTTTGCGCCCGAGAAATTCCTTTCTTTTCGTAATGGTATGGCCATATTCCTGGTGGACAGATGTAATGCCCTCTTTGATTTTATACCTTATGGACAGTTCGAGGTGCAGAATAAGTACAAGAGAAATCAAGTCAATATCCAAGTTGAAGTGATTCCCTTTGAATGTGTCCATTTCGCATGTGTAGGTGGGAATGTATTTACCCACTTTCCACAGACCTGTCTTGTTCTTGGTCGCACGCAACATCCAATGACATGGCCAAAACCACATGCGGCAAACAGCCTTGTATACCAACAGACTTGACTCCCATACCTGCATCTCACGACACTCTTTTACGTTGTGCATTTTACAAGCCCTGCTTACGTGCACTTTATCAAGAAAGAACATGCCCTTTGCAAGCACCGTTGGTCTAGACTCATCCCACATTGCTGCCCGGATTTCATCAAAATCCCTTGTGAGAGATTCCACATCCTCCACGCCTTGCAACTTATCAATGTAAGGAATCTCCCTTGAATGAAACAGCACTTCGGACTCGTACACTCTTCGTCGGGGGGGGGGGAGGTGGATCATACTCTCTCTTCAAATCAGGTCCTTCCTCCTCATCACCATCCTCACGAGCAAAGGGTGTCTCGTCTCCGGATTCATCGACATTGTTGTCGTAATTACTGTTCTCTTCCTCACTCTGTGCATCTGTCAGATCCCGATTTAATACGTCATCTTCGGGAAATTGCGTGAGTACGGGTGGTTCAACTTGCTCGTTTTCACTGCACAACCAACAAAATAATAAGCTACTGAAATTAATAAATACTTCCCATATAGCTATATCACTTCACTTACAAGTCGTAATGTGATGAAATTCCATGATGGACATTTTTATTTAGGTGATGACTCCCGGATCGATCACTTGTAAAATTCATATCTGGTCGGTACCCCGTGTTAAATATATGACCGTTAATACAAATTCAATACAACAAAAATGTATATCGTAACACAAAGGAAAATTGAAGTTTACCACTCGTCTTGTGAATTATGGAAAGCATAAGAGAAATTATATTCTCACTGCTCATTCACCGGCGGTGATAAGTTTAAATCAAGGAAAACTCTTTCATCTGGAACCTGTCCGAAAAAAAATGCTCCAGAATAACCACCCGATGACTGGGGGTTATCCCTACTATGCGCAACCTCATTGTTGGGAATGTCTTCGACCTTGACGTATATCTCCAACATTGTGGTTACAGGAAATTCCCGGCATTCATCCGGAGTACTCAGAAAGTTCCTCAAAGTTTCGTCATCGTCGATGTTAAACTCCGAGAAAAAAGCAACCCCTTGCTGAGTGACGGAATACGTATATCTTCCGGTTACTTTAAGTATCATTGAACGTTTCCTAACACTCATTTTTTGGCATAACAACGATATCAATTTATCGTACTCCATTGTAAGTGGAAATTTAACATGACACTGTGCAGGTAAACTGTACCTCACAAAGTT